>JTDE01008587.1:0-11359 GCA_014338405.1 Paragonimus skrjabini miyazakii | reverse complement strand
GAAGGCTTTGCTGAAATCCAAGTAGCAAACCTCGACTTTCCGGCCTTCGTCCAATCGCCTCGTGACCTCATCCAAGAACTACAAAAGGTTGGATATACATGATTTCCCTTTCTGAAAACCGTGTTCTGCAATGCCAAGAAGGCTGTTTTCAACAAGATACGTCGAAACTTTGTCCCTAATTAGCCGTTCCAGGCATTTTCCAACTATACTTGTCAGACTCACTGGTCTGTAATTATTTTGTTTCTCTCGCGAGCCTCCCTTGTGAATAGCGACCACCGTGGCTACGCGCTACTCATCTGGGAGTTTTCCTTCCTTTAGGGAAGTTTTAAACAAGTTCCATAGTGGATGCTGAAGAACTCCCACTAATGATTAACAATGCCCGGATGAATGCCATCAGCTCCTGCGGATTTTGAGGGCTTAAGGGGGCCTAGGACCTTCCCAACTTCTTTCTCAGTGAGAACTATATTGTTCATTATGCTGTGAGGTCTGGACTCTATCAAGGTTGGCAGAATCTTGCCCTCATCCCTCCTGTGAACTCCCTGGAAAAATTCGCGGAGGAGGATGGCTTTCTCTGTTTCATCGGTGGCTGGGTTACCCTCCTTTGTCAACAGGGCTCCCCCTTCTTGCCTGCAAGCTCCCTTGGATTGAACATACGAGTAAAAGTGCATTAGAGCTGCTTTTGCCTTGCGCGCAAGGCCTGTTTCAAAGCGGTATTTTGCCAGGCGCTGGGCCTTGCACGCTGCATTTTTACAAGTTTTATACTTTGACCAGTTACGATGACATTCGTTTTTCTTACATTCCCTCCAACATTTGTTTCTGTTGAAAATCGCTCTACGCACCGTTTCTCTCCACCAAGGCGGTCGATTTCGAGCTTTTCTTGGTACTAGGGGTGCAAACTGATTCATTAGTACTATAATCCCTTCTTTGACGACTTTCCACATATCTTCTAGAGAGGCGTTTTCCACCTCAGGAGCCCAGGACATGCTCCGTGCCGCTTCCAAGAGCCTTGCTACATCCATTCGACCAAAATTCCGAACACATTTTTTCAGGGGAGGTTTTTTCGTCGCGCGGACTTCGAAATTTAGAACACGATGATCGCTCTTCCCAAGCGGAGCCTCACTTTCTAAGTTTACAATACCCTGTTCATATCGAGTAACTATTAGGTCTAGCACGGATGGTGCATACCCGTGTCGGAACCGAGTAGGCGTCTGAACATGTTGTCTTAACGAATTGGAGTGCAACCAGTCCAGGAATATTCTTTCGGGGATACCCGTCCTGGCTGTTTCATTTTCCCAAGAGATGTTCGGGAGGTTGAAGTCTCCAGCCACCACTAAGTTCGCTGAATCACTAACTAGAGCGTTTAAGACATTCAGCAGAAGCTTATCTTCATCATTGCCAGCCAGTGGCTTCCTATAGACGCTGCAAAATAGCAGTCTCCTGTTTTCCTCCTGAATGTAGCAAGAAATTACCTGTACGTTCGGAGTGTTCAACGAGAAAGAGGCCTCCCAATGCTTGTACTGATGGTTTACCATCAACGAGACACCCTCACCCGCGCGGCCATCCGTGCGGTCCTGTCTGTAAACGGAAAAGTCCTCAGGAGGACAGTTCCCCAAAGTTACTTCCGGTTCTAGCCATGTTTCAGCCGCAGCTAAAACGTCGAATTCCTTACCACGTTCCTTAAGCTCCCCCCACTTGTTGCTAATGCTGAAGGCATTTGTATACCAAAACTGCAGGTTCTTTCCATACAGCATTTGCCCGGATATCTTTACTGTATCAGAACTCCCCTCGGGTCCTCCGCCCGAGGGGACTGCCCGTTTTTTGAGTAGCTCTTCTGCTCAACACTGAAACGTTTGGCTCCACTACTTCCTTAAGCTTTTCAACTCCTTCGACCACAGCAACACCAGGGATTTCCCTTGGCTTCGTTACCTTTTCCTTCTGCATCGTCATTGTCATTGGTCGGGCAACACCCTCAGCAGCAACCTGACTGTGACAGATTGCTTGACTCCCTTTAAAGGGCTTACATGCAGGAACAACCCCTTTCCCGTTGGGTTTGGCCTTAGTTGTTACCAATTTCGTGGTTTTTTCCGACATTGTTTTACTAACTGAAGCTTCCCGGCTCCCCAGTGTTCGGTCGGTTCTCTGTTCCGTCATACAGATGGTGCTTACTTTAGCGGTGAACGGGGTTCTCTCACTTTTACTACGGTCAGCCTCGGATCTACCGCTACATGCTACTGTGGTAAAAGATGTAGTCATGGGTGAGGTCTTCTTATATCCAACGTCCCTGCCATTTTTCGGTATATCAACTTGTCTGTCGCACTTGATCACTGGAGTCGCCAGTACGGTCATATCCTTCACTTGGACCCACGGTCTACCTTAAACACTACTGGCTGTTGTTTTCGGCGGTAACGCTGACTTACTGCCATACTCTGAGTCCATTTTATTGTCCTGCTGGGCATGAACTTTTTGGGCACTTTCTTTATTATCAATGCCCCAATGGCTTTCAGAGTTTCGCAGCAGTCGTGAGAAGACTTCCGCCAATGAACAGCAGTGAGAGCAGACCCACCTCAACTGTTCATGTTGTCTATACAACCTTACTGCAACCTCGGTCAGTTTCCAGCGCCAGCTGTGATACCACTTTTCACAGTTATCGCACTGGATACCCTCAGTAACCGGCTTACGACAACTGTATTCCCCGTAATTAGAACCCAGGTCATCCATAGCAAGAATTTTTTAACCGGGTTGGTTCAAAACTGGAACACAATACACCACAATGGTGCGACACTATACAGAAGTGAATTATACGATGATACAAAAGTGAGTTATACAATAATATAAGAGTGAGCTATACAATAATACGAAACTGGACTACAGTACTACGATGCGATAATCAACAGTGTTAAGCAATAATAACAGCAAAATACTACAATTAAAAACCACGCAAACGAGAGAGATACACTAGTGCAGTCCTAAATATACCTAATATGACTAAGACGAATCCACACTAGATAGAAATCCAAAAATGTAAATGGCACGAGACAACCTGAACCAAAATCGAATAGCCGCCAAGATGCAAAAGTAAACCCTGGGCTGTATGCAAACAGTCTGGGGGTACATCAGTTTTTGCCAGTATAGAGCGGCTAGAAAAAGATATACTGAAGTACAAAATGAACGCAGGGAAAAGTTCAAAATGAATCTGACAAAGAACCATAATAAGAACCCTAAAGCCTTCTTCATCTATGTCCAGGCCGAAGGGGCCATTAGGAGAGGACTGAGTAGCATTGTTGATACCGACGGCATTGTTATCGAATCACCACTACAAAAAGCCGAGGTTCCCTGCCGGTTTTCTGAGGCAGTACATATTCCGGACTCTGGATCTACCACAGTGGGATCCAGCACAGGGACTGCAAGAGGGTCAATGATAGAGGAAGTTGAGATAAGAGAGAAGGAGGTTAAGGATAGCTTGGATAAGCTAGACGTGAATAAGGCGATGGGGCCGGGCTGTATCCATTCAAGGATACTAAGACCTCTCAGTGATGTTTTACATGAGCCTCTCACCGAATTGTTTAATCTTACCCTACAGAAGGTCATCAACCCAGATGACTGGAGGAGGGCAGGGGTGATACCTACCCATAAAGGGGGTAAGAAGCACGAGGTGGGCAACTATCGACAAGTAAGTCCCACATCAGTTGTCCTGAAACCGCTGGAAAGAATTATTAAACATAGGATTGTGAGGCACCTTACTGAAAATAGGCTTCTCTCTGCAGACCAACATGGGTTTGTGAAGCATAGGTCTTGTCTCACCAACCTGATTTGCTTCTTCGATGGGATCATAGAGAGGTTGGATAGGGGAAAGGAAGTTGAGGTTTGCTACTTGGACTTCTGGAAGGCATTCGATTCCGTGAACCACCGGTTGCTGGTTCTCAAATTGGGCACCTTTGGTCTTCCTTCAAGACTGGTAGGACGGATGCAGGACTTCTTGAGAAGTCGCACTTTCCATGTAGAGGTAGCAGGGAAAAGGTCCACAGAATGTACAGTAATTAGTGAGGTACCCCAGGGATCAGTGCTTAGACCACTACCATTTTTAATCTTCATCATTGATCTCACCAAAAATCTGAAGTGTCCCTCCTACATCTTTGCTGATGATGTAAAAGTTGTAGAAAATCCTGACAACACGAGCATCCAGGAGGACTTGAATACTGTTCAGAAGTGGTCGAATCAATGGCACCTACCCTTGAATGTAGACAAGTGTAATCAGCTGCTTGCTGTGGAACAGCCAGGGCCAATCAGGTATTTTGACAAGGAGGGGGGAGAAAGAGCTGAGGAAGGTCGAAACGACTAAGGACCTGGGAGTGCTCATACAGGGGAATTTCAAAGTTTCCAAACAGTGTATAGAGGCGGCGCGAAAAGGTAATAAAGCGCTGTATATGTTGAGGAAAACGTTCGCGTCAATGAGCCCGAAGGTGTTGTTGCCGCTTTATAAAGCCTATGTAAGCCCACACCTGGAATACTGTATGCAGGCTTAGAGCCCGCATATGGTGAAAGACATGAAGTCACTTGAGAAGGTTCAGAGAAGTTTTACAAGGTTGCTTGCAAGAATGCGGGATAACTCGTATGAAGACATTAAAAAACTTGATCTGTTTTCTCTTGCGCGAAAGAGGGTTAGAGGAGACTTGAGAGAAACCTTCAAGATTCTTAAGAGAATAACCGGAGTTGAGGCTAAATCTCTGTTCAGCCTGCATACAAACTCACACCTCCGAGGCCACAGTCTCAAGTTGGAGAAGAGAGTTGCTACATCGATTAGGACTAACTTCTTCGTATGTCGAGTCACCAACTGTTGTAACATGCTTCCACAGAGTGTAGTATCCTCTGATAGTGTGAGAGTCCAAAAGAAAGCTAGATGAATGCTGGCCGTCCTTCTCCCCGTACCTGTTGTAAGGATTTAGTTTGGATGAGTTTCCAAAGTACTTTTCTTGTCATAGATTTAAGTTAGTCAACTTTTCATCTTTATTTGCCATTAGTGTTATTTCTTTTATTTTATTTACAAAGTTAGTCTTAGCATCTGAAAGTATAGGTTATAGGAATAAAACCCTCATTGGTCTTACACTTCACTCTTGTTTCTTGTCATTTCAATGGGAGGACAAACTTGTGTGTATCGGTGGTGACTGTGAACTTGTTGTGTTTTGATGGCACTGATAGCTTAAACTCCTCAGCTGTTATCTGGTAGCCCTCATACTAACTCATGGAAGTGAAAAATGTCTTCTCATTATCGTCACTGAACTGGGCACCCTCAGAAACTCACTGGTGCAAGGAACTGAGCTGAACTGAACTGAGCTGAACTAAAGTGAACTGAACTGAACTGAACGGAACTAAACGGAACAGAACTGGACGCACGCGTTGAGTGTGTGGTAACTATCACATGTTCTGTAGAAATTCGGTGACCACCACCTTTTTCGTGCACTTGAAATATCGGTAACAATAGCGAGTCTTCTTTGCAAAGACTGACTCGACCATTCCAATAGCGCGCGCCACAAGCTGTCTTTTCAACGAACGTTAATTTCGATCTATTACTAAAGCTTACTATAGTTCATTTATCCGAGCTTGTTCTCGCGCAGTCTATCCCTCCGTGGTTCTCGTTACTCAACCTTCGTTTATGTATACCTTAGTTTCGATTACGCCCCATCGCTTTGCCATTACGTGACTAGTTGTATTCGGTCGCGTTCAGTTGAATCGTTGGTCTTGGCCCTTCAGAATTTGGTGAATTAAACATCAAGGTTCGAAGTTATTTTCTTTCTTTTCGCTTTTTTGATATTTTCCTCGTGTTTTGGCATTTGGGTGAAAAGAAGCTCGTGTTCACGGCCGTCTTTTTTTTTAAATCGGAGTCGGCTGCTCAGCAAGTTCGGAATCTACGGACGTCTGCTGTATCACAGACGCAACTTTTCCACAACCATCTTACGACAGCTGATGCGAGTAGATTGAGTGCATCTCAAGGACTCAACAGAACTCTGGAACTAACAATACCTAAGAGATTTTCCGTAGAACCTTATCCCAATCACTATATTGCCAACAGTTGACCTAACATATCATTAAAGTTAGATTGCCTGATCACAGTAAGAGTGCGTTTCGGGATCCAATTGTCTTTGAACATAGTCGAACATAGCCGAATTAAGAGCAGGGTTGGATGGAAGGATCCGCGTTATTATTATTAACATTAGTATTATCTGACAAGCAATAAAACCCACAAAACAACCGGCTACACACCTCAACTGTGACAACTATCTACTGTAAACTTTTATTATAAATACACAAATCAACCTCAAAAAATAAATAATTGTTACAAAAAACTTCAGGAATCCACCTTGCAAGGCTGTTTGGTACATTAAATAGAACAGATATGTTCGCTTTTGATGAGGCGTGCTAAATTCAAACAGGTTATACAACGACCTCTAAACGAATGAAACGGTATGCAGGTGTGTTTCCGGTCAAGTAGCAAAATTAAGATGGACTTATACACAAGAGGGTCAAGGATAAAAGTTGGGCATCCGGAACGTCTGGGAAGAGCATTTCAGCAAATTTGGCAACCTTGCGACACAGCTCGCCGAAATTCTACCCCATCATTTAGAACTGTCTAGCTCTTCTACCATTCTACTGCCTGAAAATACGTACGGCCTGTCGATCATCGACCAAATGCGATGCAAGTGGCTGTTACGCACCAAGGACCCTCCTGCCATGAAAGACGGCAAGTATCCGTTTCACGGGATTCACCTTCAAGGTCGTTCAAAAGGTAAAACTGTCCTTTTGGCACGAATCCTCGATTTTTAAATATTTTGTGAAATTTTAAGATCGGAATTTCAGGCAAAGTACCCACAGTGCATCAATTGCAAATAAGCGGCGTTAATGGACAAATTGGAATACATCGAATAAGTCCCAAAAGTAATGGTTTGTTGATGAAAGTGGTTTGAATTTACTTCTGAAGATTCTCGATGATAGAGTGGGACATGATACCCATTTATTATGCCGTTCCATATACACTGAAGATGGAAACAACCATATGATAGCGTCGTTTTCAACCATTTCTAAGAGCAACGTTTCATCGACCAGTATCTACCTGGAATCTTGCAAAAAAGGAAAAATAGTATATATATGTTATAGGCATGGAAGCTGGAAATGCTGTCATACACATTTCACTATCAAATGTGTTGGTGTTCTTGTTGAAATGTAATGTCAACATTGTGTGATCGTATATTTCCATTTCGACCATATCTTTAAAACGCCGCAAAATGAAGCACTCTCAGGCTATAGGATGACGGATTTCATCTCGAAAATGGCAACGATTACATTCATAAGACTTGAAAAAATGAACTAACGCCGACAACGTGTTACTTTCGCGAAAATGGTGGAAATGTTTTCATGATCAAACCAGAACATTTGGGACTTATTCGATGTATTCCAATTTGTCCATTAACGCCGCTTATTTGCAATTGATGCACTGTGGGTACTTTGCCTGAAATTCCGATCTTAAAATTTCACAAAATATTTAAAAAATGAGAATTTGTACCAAAAGGACCGTTTTGCCTTTTGAACGACCTTGAAGGCGAATCCCGTGAAACGGATAATTGCCTGAAAGATTGCTTCCATACTCCGCATCTCAGCCTCGGGGTCGACCGACCTCAACTGAGTCAAAGATTAAAAACATTCTTCTTGGCTTCCATCCTGCGTCTCTGTTGCAGTAGGGAAGCCTAGCGTTCTCACCAAGCATTAATATTCGACGGTCCACCTCACAACGGTGATAGACGAACCGCGTTAAAAGCGCATTAATTGACATTGCTCACTATACTGAGATACTCATTCAGAATAGCCTCTAGCGTTAAAATTCACCCATTCGTTTTCACATAATCGAAGAAACACCACTCAGTCAAGCCGACTGGCCAATGGTATCTGGGAGTTGCATCGGTTGTAACCAGCACGACATTTCAGCGATTCGTTCAGGGGTTTGAGGTCCAAGCCACCTGAAGCCGGCCAGTTTATCCGCTTCGATGTCAGTAGTTTTCAGCTGACTTAAAAGGCAGTCGTTAAAAACAAGGTGTAGCACCGCTCTTGGAGGTACAGAGAATACCGAGAACAGGGTGAAATACCAAACTAACAAAACAAAGTAAAATAATAAACCAACAACTTTTTAAGTAAGTGAGAATCTAACAACGCTTTGAAGTGGTCCCTAAAAAAGCAGATAAAAATCTCTAATGGAAAGTCGTTCCAGTGTTTGATAACACAGCAAGAGAAGAACTGTTACTTAAGGGAGGTCCGGGATCACAGCTTATAGAGCCTCTTGTCGTAACCCCTTCGACCGTTATCAACTAATGTGGCAAAGAACGTGTACACGAATCCTGTGCTACAGAAAAAATGTGTAAAAATTAAGTCGCCTCGCCGTTTTCGGAATTCAAGTGGACGAGGATCAGGAGAGAAGTGCTGCAAGCCAGTGACCAGTTTGATGGCTACTCGCTGGATACGCTCGATGGTGAGTACGGCCTTCTTCAGGTCAATGTATACGACTTGATTGGCATACTGAAGCAGTGGTCTTATATAGACCCTGTAGAGCGACTGAAAGGCATGTCTGTCTATGCGAAGGAAGTCCACTTTTATCCTCCCCAGTCCAAAATCCTTTTTTGCAGGCCATCTAGTGTTGATTAGAGAAGGATAAGCCGGTCGATAGCCAAATCCCTGGGTCCTTTTTAAGATAAACTTTGGCGATATCTATTACACTCTGTGCACCATGTATCACGAATAAGTTCCCGAAGTCTACCCCGAACGACATATGTGGGCAATTGCTGTCGTTCAGATGGAGACTTCAGTGATCCGACCAGCGCCTAGTACGGCCAAGGTCAATCCGCATCTGTCAACCTGGGATCACAAATACTCCGAATTTTCTGATCATCAACAGAAAAAGAAGGCGTTGCTGGAAATAACGTCAGGAAAGTTATTGACGTTTATTAGAAACAAAGGTGGACCGAGTATGGATTATTGAAGCACTCAAGCAGATATCGGAGAAGGAGAAGAATGGTCTGATCCAGCTTGGCACTTGTGTAGTTCGCCGGTATGGTGCTTCAAGGCCGAAACCAGTTGGAAACGACCATTTAGGCGCGAAAAGAGGTTTTTAAAATTTTTCAGGAAATAGTAACATGCATATTACGGGACAACTATGTAGATTTCATCGAGTATATTAGTAGTGCTGCAATGAGAAAAATCAGCTGTACCTGAAACTTGCCCATATTCGCACCTTTGTTGAAGAAAATGTGTCACCATTTTTGTCGATGAAGGCATCATGTTGGCTTTCCTAATCATTTTCACGTTTTCAAACTGCCTCTATCGGAGTTTTCGTGGTGGAATACATATTGTCAGGTTGCAGAAATGCTAAATTTCGCATGATTTTAGAGATAAAACAGAATTTGTAATTTTTGACCACGTTACGTTTACATTGCATTGTACACAAAATGTCATAGTAATTTCTAATGAAAGCTACGTCGCTACGGTTGTCGGTTAGTTACACATCTGAATTATATGCTCAACCTGTGTCTCGGATAGTATTTCTGGCGAGAAACAGTCTACGTTATCAGGAAGTTGTTTCTACCCATGGTGTGGTGTAAACATGGGTAACACGTCACACCCAATCATGAAAAACGTGCGTAATGTTATGCTTGTTACCGATTGACAATGCTTGAATGTAGCTGACCATGCTTCAGTGCACGACGCACTAAGTCGTTCCCCCCAAGTACGAATTAACCAGACGCAAAATTTAAAAAGGCCGTTCAGAGACGAGACGGAATATTTATTACTCGAAATATATAAAGGGTCTCCTATAGCGCTGGAAAATGGCACTGACATGTAAGTTAGCTAGAGAGGTTAGAGACCGGCCGTCGACGAGCAATTAAACCGGAAGTGTGTGACACACATGTGTGTTTGGGTACGCGCCACAGTCGCTGGGCGTGCAGACAAACTATCGGACAGCATACATCATGCGGACTTTCTTAATAGCCTAGGTACAATATGCAACTATAAGTTATGGAACTATTTTCCACATCATTCCACAGACAGGCAAGTGAAATTTCCAGGTCGCCACAATGTGTACGCGAGTCAATGCTCACTTATCCGACGGATAATAACCGAATTTGAAGCTCGTTATTTATCCGGCGAAAACATTCATTCCCACTCCTACCGTTTCAGCTACAACCCTTCTATATTCTTATCATAAATGCCTGTGATTCCGATGACTGTTGGTCTATGTTTTCTCTGGCTGCAGGCTTCACTGACGGCTGCCAGTATATCTCACCTCTTGCCGGAACTGACGGAGATCTTTATAACTCATCCTGAAAGGTTCCAATACAAGTTTATTACAATTTATGCCGTGTTCTTCTTAACAACGTTGATCATGGCTTAAGTCAACCGGACAGAGCGACTACTAGCGTGAATACATGCGACACACCTAGGCGCTGATTATAGCTCAATTGAACTGGATGGAGCAACTACCATTGTGAATGCAGTGCGTATAAATCAGAACGACAAACGCGTGCAATAATGTTGACGTATATTACGTAATTTATAACATTTCAATGTGAGACAAGGTGAACAGTAGTTTGCCAGTAACGTTTGCAGGATTTCGTTTGCGCCATATAATCTAAAGGTGTAGATCACGCTGTTCTTAGGATCCACGAAATTTTCTGAATGATTGATCGTCCAATGCTCGTAATGAGCTATTTCATCCAGAGCTCTGTACGCTCTCCATTCGTCCGTGGTTATTACGGTGTCCAGCTGAAAGCGAAAGAATTAAATAATGTAACCGGCTTACTCGGACATTTCTTCTGATGACGGACAATAAGCTGGCTGTATTCCGTCTGTTCCCCGGGCATACCGCCATGAAAGCCTTTCGCGTCTCTCTTTCAATGCCACCAATTACCCACACCTCCGGGAAGTGACACCAACGGTGGTACGTCCTTTTCATAAACAATGATTCATCAATTTCGACAATGGAATGAGTTTCATCTTATTGGCGAACTTCCCCAATTCGGCCGTAATAGGAGCGTTTTTCCTGAAACTCATTTCACCGTCTGCTTGGACTTACCATGCTCAATGCCAGGCATATGTGACGATGAAATTTAACGACTGTTTTGAAGCTTGTTTTCAATGTAGTGGCTGTGAATGTTATGCTGTTTTTGAACGCCCAGTTTGGCATAATTGTGAATGCTTCCTCTAGTGTCAGACGTGTATTTCCAACTACGGAATCTTTACGAACGGAATAATGTAGCTTACACGGTTCATACTTCCACCAATATTTGTCCATCACAGAATCATCCATCACTATAATGGCAGG
>JTDE01008584.1:9314-21299 GCA_014338405.1 Paragonimus skrjabini miyazakii | reverse complement strand
TCATCTCTTGGACAGTCATCGCCAGGTGGACCCCATGCAGGCATTCTCGGTTGTTTACGCAACTGATAAGCCCCGGTTGTTACGATATGCTGAGGCAGTTGCTCTGAAATGTTGGTTTCCCCCTCTGTGTGTGCAGAAGTACTCCTTTGTTAGTTTATCACTCCCATGGTGACAATGAAATTGTTTGATTAGCGAACAGATCCACCGTGTGTTTCCCTAATATGTCTAGTTTCACAATTGACCCCTGTTTTTCGCTTTATAATCTCCTGTAGTACTTGATAACATGCAGAGAAATTTGCCAGGCCATAAATCGAGCGCATTTACGTTTTTGACTGCTCTACTACCCTTAGTTTGTCTTTGGATATTTACTGTAATTCCCAAAAACGGTGCTACACCCTGTTTTCACTGAATGCCTTTCAGATCAACAAACGCCCGCTTGACATTGAACAAGAAAACCGACTGGATCCTGGAACATTGGGCCTCTGCCTCGAACCCGTGTATCAATCGCTGAATCGCTGAATTGCCGACCTGAAATGTACCCTCTGAGTTTGGCGAATCAGAGATTCAGAGATTGATACACAGTTTTGAGGCAGAAAAACAAGGGTCCCGGATCCAGTCAGTTTTTCTCGCTCAGCATCAAGTGGGTGTCTGTTGATCTGAAAGACAGTCATTGAAAACAGGGTGTAGCACCGCTCTTGAAGACTTCATTAACTACCGGAGACAAAGTGCTGTTGAATGTTCAAGTTCAATTTGCACAGGATGAAATGGCTGTTACCAAACCAGTGTCCAGAATATTTGCACCTGCAGGCCAGGAAATAGCACCCAGAGCTGAGACTGTTCTACTTGAAGCAGGAGTGACGGATTTTTCAGATTCCGTCTTCGATTTTGAGCTAGTCCTTATTATCGAGTAATCTATGTGGGAATGAAGAATAAAGGAGAGGAGAATGAAGGAAAAACATTCGCAACCCCCAATGGCTATTTAATTACATGATTATTTTCGTAAGCTTTCTTCACGCTGCATGGGACCTCAACCATGATTGACGAGACCGACAGGTAGCGTTATACTCCATGGGGAAGGCATCAGCGAACCCACAGGTTACATCTCCAACTCCATCCTCTCTTGAACAGGATTACCAGAACAGCACACATCCGTAGGTTTGCTGTCATAGAAGTACTTGGCCCTCATCTTCCCTCAGCTGTGCAGGCATTCTACCAACTGGAAAGGCTTTTTCTAACCAGCAAGTAACTCTATATATTAAATAACTCTATGTAGCCAGCAACGCTATCAACCCGTTACCTTATTACAAAAACGTGTAAAAAATGCAATAAAAAAAGAAAGTATAGGTGAGACTACTTAGAGATCGCCTGGCTTGCTTCCTGTAAAGTAAAAACCTCCTGAATGTTAACCAGCGTGGCTTGTGGACAGAACATCGTGCCTATCACATCTTATCTGCTTCTTAGACTAAATAACCCCGAGACTAGACAAAGGGGAACAGGTGGAAGCTTGCTACCTCGACTTCTGCAAAGCCTTTGTCTCAGTCAACCACCGATCGCTCCTGGAAAGCTCAAGTACCACTGCATAGCGCCGGAAGTCCTTGAATGGGTTAGAAACTTCTAACCAGACAGGACATTCACAATGTTCGTTGGAGGAGGACTGTCGGACATCCAGGATGTTCTCAGCAGTGTGCCACAAAGGTCAGTGCTGGGGCCCATCCTCTTTTTGATATGCATTAACGATTCGGCTGACCAACTGAACGCGTCTTGCTACATGTTTGCTGACGATGTAAATATTGCCGGCAGCGCGGATTGATCGGGTCTTCAAGCGTATCTGATTAAGTTGACCTCCTGGTCGGAGGACTGGGACCTTCTACTCAACTTCGGTAAGTGCATCAATTTTATTAGCTCGGGTAGACCGGAGGCTCATCGTTATGTCCCCGGGCCTGAATTAGCCCATCTGGATTACACAGGTAGGTGGAGTAAAGGATCTTGGGATCCGTCTCTGTAATGACTTCAAACTTGCAGCCTAATGTGCATCTGCTGCAAAGAAGGCTAGGGCGATCCTGTTTTAACCCAGGAAATCAATCTATTTCAGGGACCCTGTTGTATTTGAACCGCTGTATAAGTCGTTCGTGAAACCGCATCTAGGACATTGTGTTCAGACATGGGATCCGCACTTCAAAAGGAGGTTGGCCATTAGGATGGTTGGTGGAATGAAAGACACGGATTATGCAACCAGACTGAAAAAACTCAATCTATTCTCTTTAGAACACAGACGATTCCGTGGGGACCTTATCAAAACGTATAAAGTTCTGCATGGATTAACCGATGTTGCATCAGGCGCTCTGTTCTCAGCCGAAGAAACGACTCACCTAAGGAGTCACTGGCTGGCCCTGAGCAAGCCACGTGCTTATATGTCTGTCAAAGCCGAATTTTTCATGAACCGGTTCACTAACTTATAGAGCAAGCTGCCTGAGTTTGTAGTCCAGGCTGCTTTGGTCGGATTTTTCAAGAGAAAACTTAATAAGAAATGGGAACGTTTATTCCCTGATGTGGCATAATCTTTGTATTGCTGTGGCCTGTTTGCCTGAAGTATGAATGTAGTTTGCTATCTGCTTGGATGCATATCTGTGAGTCAGTGTACAATTTATCATGCGTTCTCAAAGAAATGAGCACATCCCCACAAGCCAGCACGTGGTAGGATGTTTGCATACGATGATGTGTGCGTGATCATGTTAGTGATTATGCGGCGCCAAAGTGCGGCTGGTGAAACATGACAGTTCGCCTAACTGTAGTTGTGAACAGTGATCAAGAGCGAATTGGAAACGGGATTCACACAAGCACCAGCATCATTTTCTTTTCCTCTCCATTCTTAGTTTATGTTCACTCTTGCTGTACCCACCACTCAGCGATTTCTGTCATCCACCCCTCTTCCTACTTTATGCAACTGTGCCTTAAGTACCGGTTCCCCGCACGGATACACGGAATCTGCTCATAGCTGTAACCCGATGCTGCTAACTTCTGCCAGTGTTCCAAATATACTACTCCAAGAAAAATGATCACCTTGTGGCCAGGGTGTAGCGGTGATAAAGTGGCAGCCCGGATTTCTCTGAGGTTACCACTACGCTTCTGATCCCGCGACCCAGGTTAGCGGTCGTACCTCGTGAAATAGGTTAATCAAACACCACTCTCACCCGACGCCTGCAGCCCACGATATCGAAGAAAAGCGAAATGGGCTGACTAATGTACACACAGTCCTACCTCTAAAAACTGCAAAAGAAGGTTGCCCTTAACAAAGCAGGATGCGTTGCAGAGCATGGTTAACCAGCTTCCCGTTCCTTACTTGAGAAAGTATATTTCCTGTGGAAGGTCGCTTCCGCTGAGCACAAGAGTAAATGTATATGTATTATTTTTTTCTATTTTTTCTCGCCCTGTCATGTTTATTCATAGAATAATTCACTTTACTCGATCTCCAGTCTGTCAGCATAGAACTTAACTGGTGTCTGTCGATTTACACCTAACCGGAACAAATTAGAATTCTCTGTTTCACTGTCGCGAACTAGTTGCGTTGAGCATGAGCTTTTCAGGACTAAGCTTTAAACTGGATTAGCGACTCCATTTGTGCAAGCCTATACGAACGCCGGCGTACCGTACGTGCTGGCTTGCAGAGAATATGTCAGTAGTAGCGGACACATAGTATTAGCTGTATGCGCCAGTATGTACAGTTAGGCATTGGTAGCGATTCAGCGATTGATACAGGGGTTCGAGACAGAGTCCCAAGGTTCCCGGATCCAGTCAGTTTTTCTTGCTCAGCTTCTAGCGGGCGTCTGCTGACTTGGAAGGCAGTCATTGAAAACAGGGTGTAGCGCCGCTCTTTGAGATTACAGTAAATACCAGAAACAAAGTCGGATTACTTGCATAATAAAATTGTTTGAAAACGAGAGTCATGTAGTGTTTTAAAATGATGGTTAGAAGCGTTGCTAACGACCTCAGGAAGGAGACTGTTCCAAAGGTTGGTAGCACTGTAAGAAAAGAACTGCTGCCTAAGAACGGTTCGAGGATGAAGTTTGAATAACTTTTTGTCATGTCCTCATCGACCGCCATCATTCGCTACAGTGAAGAGCTGATCAACGGGGCCGCGGAGTCGTCAAAATTCAAGTGGGTATAGATCGAGAATTTCAATTCGGAACTCGTACGCGACATTTCTTAGGCCCGTGACTAGTTTGGTAGCCGCGCGCTGGACACGCTCAACAGCTGATATGTCTTGCTTCAGGCCAGTACTCACGACCTGATTTGCATACTCGAGGAGCGGTCTTACGTAAATCCTGTGAAACGTTTGGAACGCTTTCTCGTCTATGTAGAGGAATGCGCGCTTAATCATTCTAAGAGCGGTAAATCCTTTTTTCGTCGTCATCTCCTTTTGATGCACGAAAGATAAGTTAGACGACAACCGGATGCCTAGATCTTTCTTCAGATCGGCTTGCATGGTATCTACTGCGCCGAATGCACTATGAATCACGAAGGCGTTGCCAGAGTCTCCACTGAATGACTTGTCATTTAGTTGGTGACTCCAGTCGTCCGACCAGCGCTTAATCGCGTCAAGATCAATCTGTAGTGCATTGAGGTCAGTGGCATTCCGGAATTTCAGCCTGTCGGTGTGCGGAAGGGTTTTGCCGATACCATTGTCCGTGAAGTCGTCAATATAAAAAGAAATAACTGTGGACCTAGCATTGACCACTGAAATGTTTTCTATAACATGGGCTTGCGGTTTGTGGTTCACGTGGCCATGTGGAACACGGTCTAAAGCCTTGGCAAAGTCGAAGATAATGGCATCTGATATGAGGCCATTTTTCCTCGCTTCCGTCAGACTATCTACGAAAATATGCATATTCGTTATGCATGACTGATTAGAAAGGAAGCCATGCAGGGTAGTGGAAAAAAGATTGTTTGAAATGAAGTGGTCAGGGATCGCACGCTTTGATAAGCTCCCCATTATTTTGTATTGAATGTCAATAATGCTGATTGACCGATAGTTAGCCGCAGAGTGCCGGTCGCCTCTTTCCATGCGCTAGGGAGAATGCCGGTCTTGAGGGTCTGGTTAAACAGCTTATAAAAGGTTCTGCCGGACTAGCAGCTGCTTCTTTGAGATTCCTGAAATTTATCTTGTCAGGACCCACTGCACTGTACGAATTGACCTTGGATGAATGCCTTCAACTTCTAGCACAGAAAACTCAGCGGTAACCAATGGTTGCTGGAAATTCTGCAGTAAAATGATAGGGTGCCAAACCGGTGGTGGGACGCTGTAGACTGTCGAGTAGTACTCCATGAAAAACCCGGCCACAACCAGAGAATCAGATGAGGTCTCTCCGTCAGGCAGTCGCAGAGAAAGAGCCAAGGGGTTATTCTTTCTTAGTCGTCGCATGCGGCTGAATAAGAAGTTTTTCAGCGGGTTCTGATGAGGACCTTATCTTGTACGAATATGGTTTGCTTACGGATATCCCGTCCCTACCTATTTCAAACAATGTGAAACGCGCTTAGGTCATTCAAACTTCCCGCGAGTTTATGCTTCGCAAAATGCTGGGAACGGTCATCGAGAAAACAACAACGGAGGAGAACAATGGTTATTTGTGAGACGCTTGTTTTGTCGACTTGTACGCAGCTTTTTTACCATTACGTTTTCGTGCTTCTGTTTTGCATGTGTTGCTGAATAAACGTTTCCTACGACGTAGTGTATTCAATTGGGTGGTTGTGAAAATGGCTTCCAACCAACCAG
This sequence comes from Paragonimus skrjabini miyazakii, assembly GCA_014338405.1. Taxonomy (NCBI): domain Eukaryota; kingdom Metazoa; phylum Platyhelminthes; class Trematoda; order Plagiorchiida; family Troglotrematidae; genus Paragonimus; species Paragonimus skrjabini miyazakii. The sequence goes on along the minus strand of JTDE01008584.1, from coordinate 15,529 downwards.
TTCTGTGACAAACTTTCGTACTATCCATTTCAGCACGTGGACATTCCGTCCCTTGCACAAGGAAGTACTAATACTCCCGTTGGTCTTCCGACTGTGGCATATTACATAATTAGTGACCATGCCAGGGTCTTAACGATCAAAGAAGTCAGAAGACTCAGAAGCGCCATCATTTTTCGGGAAATTATTCAGTTCCATCATCGCCTTATTATCATCCATCATCGAAGCAGGACATACAAAACCTCATTTGACACCCACACCGGCTGTGGCGGAGAAATTTCGTGTTGGCAACAACTTCCGCCGCTGGGAGTTTCAAGCTAAGGAGTACGTTTTCCTTTTTACACAGGCGGAGAGAGCTCGTGTTCTTGCCACGCTGCTAGATGGGAAAGCGCTGAAAATCGCAACAGACGAAAGCATCCTGCTAAGTGACATTACTGAGGAGACGTTTCAACGATTACGCGCGTGTTTTACCCCCGAGCCCCACTGATTGGAAGTCTGCCGCCAGTTCCACGGACGAATTCAACATCCCGGGGAAAGACTCACAGCTCTCATCCGAAAAACACGGCGCTTATGTGCCGAGGATTTCACGAATGACACCCAGGAAGTTCGGGAACAACGTATCCTACCACAAGCTCTGGAGGATAACAGAGACCCGAGCACACGTTGGGCTTTCCTCACTGCTGCCCCCACATCCATCCAATAGGCTATAGATCGAGCGGGCACTAATGAACGAGTCAGTGGGGTTCTTGAAAGAGGCCAGCAGCACCGAAGAGGGAGATCGCGCCGGTACAGTGCAGGCCACTGGCTCGCCCACAACCATTCAGTCGCCAGGAACGTTACGGGCCACAGCGAACGCAACGGCTACCCTACCAAAAACCCCACTGTTATTATTGTTCAATCTATGGAAAACGAGCGTATCGGTGTGATCATAACCGAGGTGAGTCTGCTACTTGTCCTTTATCCAAGTTGATATATTCATCTCCTTTACCTAATAATGGTCATGTACGCTCGCCTGCTGTTTTGTGTTGTTGTGGTCCACACCACCCATTTTGCTGGAAGACACTGGAGCTGCTTGTTGCTCAATACGTAGACACAGGATACCGAGAGAGGTTTTACCACAGCAAGACTCAGGCGTCCGGCCAGTTGCTGTTAACGGTACCGACGTTAGATCAGTCGGCTGGCGAAATATCCATGTTACCTCGGGTGAGGAGGAACGTGGACACACTTTGTTGTAGTCGAATATCTTCCCTGGGATACTATTTTGGGGGCTGAGTTCTGACAACACTACAGGGTAAGGTAAACATACAAAATGGGACGTAAGAATGCAATACCGGGACCATCCCATTTTGTAACTCTGACCGCCAAAGTATGGGTGTTGTGGCTACTGCCGTGAAACAGTTGCTGCCATCAGAACCCTGCTCACTGTTAGCACTCCTCATGCCAGAGTTAGAGACGACCCTTACTGAATTTCAGGATGCATTCGCGTGAAACGAGTGTGAGACTGGCATGACTAACCCAATACAACGTCTAATAAATACAGGTGACGCTAATCCAATCCGGTTGCCATCAAGCCGGGTACCTATTCAGGCTGAGCTGGAGAAGAGGACCAATAAAATATTGGCTTGTGTAATTATATACCACTCTCAGTCCCCTTGGACCGCTCCAATTGTCCTAGTAAAAAGGCATGATGGGATACTGAATGTTTTACGCAAAAGAAATCATTCCCATTTCCCAGAATCGATGACACGTTTGATGCCCTTGCCAGGTCTGCGTGTTCCAGCACCCTCGATCTAGCCTCTGGGCACTGGCAAGTAGAACTACATCCGGACGACCGGTGCAAATCGGCCTTTGCTATTCCTTCCGAATTATATCAATTCCGGACCATGCCGTTCGGACTAAATATTGTACCCGCCACCTTCCAGCGATTGATGCATACGGCATTGCGTGAGCTGGTACAAGTAAATGCATCATGTACATCAATGACATCATTGTACATGGACATACTCCTGAGGAACTCTTGGCTTATTTACGAGCATTTTCAAAAAAACGTTTCGAGATTTCGGATTAAAGCCAAAACCGGCCAAATGCAACATTTTCCAACAAGACGTCAAAGATCTGGGACACATTGTCTCCTCCGCCGGTGTGCGGTGTGATCCTGACAAAATCGAGCGTGTACGGTTCTGACCCGTGCCGAAAAAAATCGTAGCACCCCTCAATTCCCTCCAAAACAAAGGCACTACTTTCGTTTGGTCGACTGATCAGGAAGAATTCTATGGCAGCACACCGTCGTGTGGTCAAGGTCATATGCCTGAACCAACTTACTGTGCCATTTGTCCTGAATGTTATGCCCACACATCCACCGCTGGGCGACCCTCACACGTATGCACCCGCAGTGACTGCGAACGACTCAAAGTTTGTCAACACCACTGTAGTAAGTGTTACGTGCACACACGCATATACACGCACGTACACACATGCATACGCATACACACAGCAGCACACACCACGAACTTCATCTCAGATATGAGCCTATGATACGTGACTCAACCCAGTGTCCTCACCGGAGCTGACAAAACAACGAGACCGTACACACAAGTGAGCACAACTCGTCCGGATTTCTCACGCACCAGTGAACAAACCACGGCTACATTACTTCGTGGGCTACGCAGTGTTTCCATCCTGTAGATCCTTACGTTGAAATCTATAGGATTCCACCCAACACTCCACTAACACATCCACGGAATACATCTCTGTATTTTGTCCGAACCCTTGCTGTAAGTGCACTTGTTATATTAGTCTGTTATTTACAGTAGACTTTGGTTGCATATCCTTCTGAAATTATTTAGATATTTGGTTTTACCGACACTATTTACAACGTATTGTAATTAGCTAGCCAGCATCTAAAATCCTTTAACCGGTTGCGGAAAGTTCTCTGTACAGCACCCGTTCTAACAGCTCCGAACTCTTCTACTAGCGCCGGTTGCTTCGTCTCAGATACTGATGCTAGCGATACGGCAATTAGAACCGTTCTGTCTCAGCGAACCCCAGATGGATTGGAACCTGTTATTGCTTATGCTGAAAGAAGCCTCACTAAGCGAAAAAAACTATTGCACGGCACGTATAAGAATGCTAGCCATTGGTACACTTCGTCAGACAATTCAGACATTACCTCGTTGGGCATCGGTTTCTCGTGCGCACAGATAACCAACCACTTCTATGGCTGCAAACTTTGCGGAAACCAGAAGTTCAGATTGCACGATGGTACGAGTACCTTTTGGACTATGATTTCGTATGTCAACATCGTCTCGGAAAGCAACATGCGAATGCCGATGCAATGTCACGAAGGCCCTACGAAAATCACGGCGAATGTACAACCTGCACGGCTGAATTCGTTTCAGCTATAACGTTACAGAGTGAGCACAAATGCAATCCGTAGACCCGAACCTACATCCAATATACCAAAGTCTGCTAGAAGGTGAAAATTAGGCAATTATCCGTTTCACAGGATTCGCCTTGAAGGTCGTTCAAAAGGCAGAACGACCCCTTTGGCGCGAATCCTCGATTTGTACATATTTTTGAAAATTTGAAATTGGAATTCCAGGCAAAGTATTCACAGTACATCAATTGTAGATAAGCGGCGTTGATATAAAAATTGAACTAAACCGAATAAGTCCCAAAAGTTTTGGTTTGGTGATAAAACATTTTCCATCATTTTCGCGAAAATAACCCGTTACTAGCTTAAGGTTATTGTACCACACAAGTATTGTCACACTCTCTTCGACTCAACTAATGAGATCGAGGACAATTCATGCCAATGAAATTGACGTGCAAATCAGGACAGTGAAGTAGCAGGTGATAACTGGCCACATAATTGGACAATTTGGTAACGAAACCGCTATAAATGCACACGCGATGTCGAACACTGCTTTTCTCGAATCTCGTTAAATGCCGTTTACCGTTGATTTGGCCGCTAATTTCCGGCAATATTTTGGGTCGAGTAAAGACCCAAAGCTTTTCGAGTCAGTCGATCTGTTTGAAGCCGAATTCCGTCAATTTCAGCAAGTCACCAGAGCGTGCTATCGCATACGCACCACGAGATAAACGAGGGCGGGATAAGCCGACGAGTGTTCATATGCACTATGAGGGGCCAACCGCTACGTCCCAGCCGCGGTGTTTGCACGAAGCCGCATGGGCAAACGGGATGCCAGTAGTTCGTAAACGTCAATCGGAGCACTGAGGGATTTTACCGGGTGACTAGAGCAGACGCTACACATAATCACCCGGTGGACGTCATCGCCGCACAAATGGAGCCCTGTCGCCGACGTATCTGTGAAGAGGAAAGTGATGAAATACTGCCATGGTTAATGCAGAGTGCAAGCTCATTCACGCTGTGCAGTTATATACGGAGTAGTTTCGACAGGAATACGTCCACTAGGGATCTATGCAACTTGCGTGCCAAATACATGACCCAAAGTAGCTCTCCGTCATATCTATTAGAACTGGCCATTAAATTCTCTGAATCATGGCACACCCGTTGCGTTCTAGATGCTGAGAACCACGTTTCTCAATTCTTCGTTATGACATCCGAACAGTGAACTATGTACCGGCGCTACCCCGAATTTATGGGAATAGATGTCACCTACCGAGGCTGTTCGGATAGGTACTGCCTGTTCGTCGTTGTTGTAATTGATGCTTGCGGAATGGGACTGCCGATCTGCTTTGGATGGCTGGCGAACGAAGCGACCAAGGCCAATGTCCAGTTCCTCCGCATCTTCACCCAATACGCAGGGCCAATAAACACTAGGACAATGATGATGGACGAAGGCGCCGCCACCAATGCAGCAATTTCTTAGGGACTGCCGCTAGTACGGCAACTATCGTGCAGAGTGCACCTTCCGAAGAACGAAAACCATCAGATGAGTTTCATCGTATTCACTTTAATCATTTTAATAGCGTTCCGATTCCACTGCTCTGCAACACCTTTACAGGGCTATGCACACCAGGAGTACGGAGGAATTCTCCACTTTCTTGCATGAAATCTAGCAGCTGGACCAGGCGTTCTTCAACTAATTGCAACAGTGGCTGATTCCGCGTGTCAGCAAGTGGTGTTACAGCTACTTTCCTATGTTTCCGGTATTTGGAACACAAGACAACAATTTTGTAAAGGCTACTCATCGCGAAATCAATCGGCACGACTTCGACGGTCGCACTCTTCTACGGGAAGCCGCGAAACGAGTCAGGAGTGTGTTCTAGCACATCAAGAACAATAGGCAGGCTGAGCTGGTGACAAACAGGAGCGCCTTTTACCCAATTTTCGGTCATCCCGAACTTAACACAATTGCACGAAAATTTGTGCCATGGGCGGTAGATAAACTCTCGGCACACATGCAGGCCACTCGAGGGTTATATGTAGAGACAACCGCCACATCATTAATAGTGACTGAAAGTGTAAGAGATCTCACGGGATCGACCAAGACAACTGGAACTGCGACTGCCACTATTCCGTGGAATATATGCTGCCGTGCAGGCATCCTTGTTCATAGGACGCCAAAAACATGGACATTACGGTAAGTATTTCAGTCCTCATCGTTCATGTTAAATCAGACACTTTTTCAATCACCCCAAGGTGGACTCGCGAATTCAAAACAATCATTCATACGCCGACTTCCACATTCAAAACAACGCGCAGAACCCACGTGGGATCATCAGGACTGTCGGTTTTCAACGAACTTGGATTACTGGCGTCCCGGAACTTCTCCCGCGAAACGTTCAACCAAGTTGTGCTGGACATGAGGCGAGTTCTTCAGAAATGCCCAAGCAATCCATTGCCGCTTTACTTCCCCGTATATGAAAAAACGCCGGCTTCCATCTTCGATCCGGACGCTGCTACAATCCCCGGCCAAACTGCAGCCACCAATGCGCTAGACAACACAACCGATCTTTCTTCAACATCGATTGACCAACCGGGCGCATCAACACCAATCCCTCCATCATCCGTCGGCGAAGTTTTCTTACTTCCCCGTCCACCACTCCCGAAGTGGCCGCGCCAAATCACGACAGTTCTCGACGACCCACAACCAGGACCCAACACCAGAACACTTCAAATGACGCTGCAGCCCTACAATCAGGAAATCGACAGCACGGAGTTGTCTACAAACTTTTGCGGTGAATGTGGAAGGTACGTATCCCCATCCGAAGATCAAAGTATGGACAACTGG
>JTDE01008583.1:0-12427 GCA_014338405.1 Paragonimus skrjabini miyazakii | reverse complement strand
TGTGGTAAAGTGCGATTGCGCGCGTGGCAGGTCATTTTATGCCGTCATGATAGGCTGAATGAATGTTAAGGATAACCTCGGTGTTCGGGCATTCATACTCCTCATGCACGTTTCCAGGCTGGTCCAAGAATGTTAGAAAGGAATTATTCTTGATTAGCCTGTGGATTTTACGCGGGAAAATTTGACTGCGCTCGTAAGGGTCATCCAAGCCGGTTAACTGCGTCCTAAAAACCTGCACGATGCATTATTTGTAAGCCCCTTTTGGTTCAAGTCATAATAAACCCTCAAATGTAAAACTGAGATGACTTCGGTATTAGATGACAACTAGTAAATTTTATTTGGATGAGAATCGAAAAGAGGCATTCCAATCGATAGAAAGAGATATAGTAGAGTAGTAGCAACTGAAGGATATAAAAACGGGTAGCCTGATTGATTAGCAGATGTACCAAGGATTAGCAACTAAAGGGACAGACACCATGCGTGTGTGGTCTCCCAAAGATACATAAATCCGGAATACCACTACAACCCATTTTATCTTTGGCAAGCTCACCTTATCACAGTCTGGCGAAATGGATAGCGCAGGTTCCGGAGCATATAAATGAACACCTGTACACGTACAGCCTGAGGGACACTTTTGAGTTTGCTGAAAGCATACACAATCTAAATGTCACAGGGATGAAGGCGGCATTTTTCGATGTGCAATCTTCGCTGACCAATGTACCATTCACGGAATCGATTGATGTCCTTTATGATTGTGTGTTGGAACACCACATCAAACCTGTTCCACCTCTTTTTCACTTATGCATGCTTCTTATTCTGTGCACTAAATCATGCAGTTTTTGTCCAGTGAACAGGTGGAGGGCGTTGACGGGTAGTACACACAGTTCCGTACTGGTTGATATATTTATGGATTTTCTTGAAGAGCGCCCTGTCATAAACTTAACTCATTTGTACAAAGGATACGTGGACGATATATGTATAATTTGCGAACTGAACAGTCAGATTGTATCTACGAACACATACCTCAACAGCGTGCATCCACATACCAAGTAAACCATTGAAATCGTAGCGGACAACATTTTGCAATTTTTAGACGTCCGGTTTACTAAGCAAAAAGATGCCTGTTTTCGTGGAGGCATCCAACGGCAAAATACATGGACTGGTCAAATATTACACTACAAACGTTTTTCACTAATTAGGCACAAACGTGAAATTGTGCGAACATTTTGCCACAGAATTCTCAAGATTTGTTCGGATGAAAGTATACTCGAAGAGCTCAGTTTCATCAGATAGATTCTCGGTCGAAATGGTACATCCCGTGAATCGTATCAGAAAGTATTCGAAACCACTGGACGCCCGACCAGCCGGTGCACATAGCACACACACATACCCTTTAAGGGTAATGATGCGGCAGTCTCCATAGGAATAGGAATGGAGTAAACTCTGAGCCACACCTATACGTCAGCTAAATTCATTGTGCTGCACTCAACAACGTGCACAATTCCAATTCCGAGGAAAGGTCCCATAACAAAAACTCGCCAGGTTTAACCTTATGAATTTAGCTGTATATGCAAATTGCACTATGTGAGCTGTACATTGAGTACATCAACGAACTTTGGAACACATCCCAAAACGACTGTGGAATACCAACTCTGGAACGGCCAAAACTGCCATCACACAACAACTCGAGTCTGGCCACACAGTAGGTCCCTCGAAGGCTTTCCGTGTTGTTCGTCCGGCTGTAAACAAAAGTGCTTCAGCTACTCCCGAAACTAAAGAAACCACCTTTAGGTGTTCAGAAGCAGAAGATAGTGATAATCTTCTATAACGAGATCGACTAATAACTATACTTTATTTTAATCCTTCTTGTCTTCAGTGTCGAATCTGAGTACCTGTCTGCTTTCTTCGTACACTGAGAAGAAAAGAAAAATCAAATATCTTGACATGTCCCACACATTCCTAGACTCCAGCTGTGATCACTGAGTTGACAAACCCAGACATTTTGCTTACGTGTACCACTACCTTTACTCATTGGGTTATCATGTTATGCATGCGACTGAAGAGAACGAACGAAATGTTATACGGACAAATGTCTTTCGTAAAAATTTTGGTCTTTTTCATACTTATCCGTGGAGAAAACTGTTTCGAAGCAGATGTTTTTGAGACCTTTCTTTATTCGATTGCTACTGAACTGGTCTGTTATGCTGATCAGCCAGTGGGGAAAAATGAAAACTATTTGGTTTCTCGGCTAACCGGGATGGACTGATATCACAACTCAAAAGTATGCTGTATGCATCAAGCAAGATATTAGTGACACTTGTCAATATTATGACTGAACAAAATACAACAAATATAGCATCCCAGTACTATCTACTTCATATGAATTGTGATAAATGAACTTACGTTGGCGGACTATTCGAGTACTTAAGCCGTCATCTATGTTGGTTCATCATCTTTAATTCCTATTCAAGCGCGCTTCCCACTGTAGCGCCAAGATACTCAGACTACTCACGAAGTCAAAGTTCTAAATAGCTTTTTTCTGTCATTCTCAACGAGCATATAGTATTCCACAGAGTTTATATGGCTGATATAGAAGACTGCAATAGGGTCATACACAATGGGAATAGTGATGAAAACTGCATGAATGACGGTCTACCTGGGTAGTTGTGGATGTCAGTGTACTGTATTTATTCCTCCGCTAGCTTTTGTCAAGCTGGTTGCGTTGGAGTAAACAATTGGTGACTGTTAGACAGGAACCTGGAACACCTTTCGAAATATCTCCTTGATGGTGTGAGGAAACTCATCCTTAATGCTATCGCATCGCATTTGATCCACCCTGGTAATCAAAACACGGATTCCGTGTTCAAACACGAGTAGTTGAGGCGCGAGTGTTGGCAATGGCGGGGTGGTAACAACCAGATTCTACAGATCTTCACTCCAAGTGCGGATAAAGAGTAAAAATCCGGTGCTCGCCCCCCAAAATCAGGCTTCCCTACCGAGTCGGGTTAGCGAACAACATCAACTGATCACTGTAATCACAGCTAGATTAGCTGATACAGAGGTGTACGCGCATTTCAAGTCAAGTCGCCTGACCTCATCGTTCCAGTGCGTTGGCCAACATGATCCATGGTCGATAACACCTGACTGTTGACAGATACCTCTGTAAACGTTTCGGCGAGACGGTGGTCCGTACACCATCAACCCACCGACACGTGTTCGACAATTCACCAGAGTGTCAAACAAGTCAGTCAAAGGGGAGTGTCACTGTTCTGTGCTCGTTCATGTGGTGCTGAACACGTTGAGTTAAAGGTAGACAGACCACCTGAAATGAAACGATACAGAAATGAATATCAGCAGAAAGTTTAAAATGCATATGCAACAGTTTCCATATTGTTACAAGTTGGTTAAATCCGGCAGTAAGACATGTAAAGCGTTACTGTGACCTACATAAGCAAATATGGTATACTGTGACAGGAAAAGTTATATTAGTATCCAAATTAGATACGATTAAATTGCTTACGGTCAATTTAGAATTCTTTGAAATCACGTAAATGTGAGCGTACCAAACGGTGGTGAATAAGAACAGATAATTCAAACTAATGAGTCACGTTAACTTCGGAGATAAACATATAAGTAGATAAATGTGAAATTCGAATCCACCCTCCCGACAGTCACAACACTGCTGTCAAGCTCCTCGACATTGTCTACGTCCAGGGTTTATCCTAACAAGCATATCTACTCGACGTATCTTCTGAATTTTTCTTTGTTCACTCGTCTAACTACTACTTTCGCAAATCCGTTATTTATTGTTTTCGTTTACCCTATGGTGTTCTTTAATCAGATCCCTCTTGATGTTCGAATATCAGTGACCGGAACTAGGTCCCCTATCCTCAGGTCTCATTTCCTTCGTGCCATTTCTACTCAGTTTGTAATGGTGAGAGGTAACATCTGAACGACTAACTGGACGCTGTATGAAAGGTAACCGAAATTACATCCTTATTCAGTCGTTCTTACGGAAGTTTACCTGATGCCTTTGGTCACTGTGATTCATTACGCCTGGAAAACAACCGCTTTCACTTGCGTTCATCGCATGCGCATATCCTTTTTGGCGTTAATCCGAATGATTTTCTGATGTCTCAACGTATCCCCACTGTGTCGGAGATGAGCGCTTGTGTACTGCTGAAAGTCGATTTACAATAAATGTGGCAAATTGGCTGGTTGTAGAGCGAATCACCTGCAAGACCATAATTGAATCCACCCAGAATGTCGGAATAGATTTCGGCACAAGAGCTTCCGTAACTTCAGTGGATAAAATATAATCAGGAACTGCAGTGGTTAATTCCAAACGAAGAACCGTAATCGATCTGACTGGGGACAAAAGATTTTTTTAGCAAGACAGAACACACGAAACATGTATCACCGCTTTCAACCCCCGCGTAAACTGCTGTTCCATAATCCAGTCCTAACGCGTTTGAGAAAGACTACGGTCCCATATCCATAGCGGTGAATGTCTTTGGTGTAAATGATGTAGAATTCGCACTCATTCAGACAAGTGAATTCTGATGAAAAATCCGCGCCATTTACTCATTTCCTCCTCGTCTACAACATCACCTCAGTCCTTATTTTTTCTGACAAAGACTGTAACGGTAGTTAAGTTGGAGGCAGTCCCGGAGATGCAACTCTCTCAAGATCATAAATGGAGGCCACAAAGGACAGTAGAACTCTCCGAGTGCATTTAGTGTCGATCTTCGTTAGATGGATTGCAATGTAATCGCTGTAGACGTTTTACATTGCGCCAAGAGTTGAATACATATAGCTGCATTGCGGGTCACGGTGCACGTACACCCCACAAATTAGGTCGGTCGGCTAGTAAGTCAGTGATCAGTTGTCGTTGCTCATACACTTAGCCAAATTAAACCCTCCCTTGGAAGCGACTGATGTAAACTGGGAGGCCATACTTTGAGCTTGTTTGGTAGAGTTGCAGCCGAGCACGTAGTCATCGACGTGGAAAATCTCCTTCATAACCGATAATGTTAAGTAGGGAAATTCATTAATGCCATTTATTTTCCGGCTGAGTGCGAAACTGGCACAGCTTGGGAAATGAGTGAACGGTCATGCGAAGTACGGCCGGTGTTGAATGAAACTGTCCATTAGGCCGCAACAACAATCGTAGACAATCCCTGTTCTTTGTAAGGATCTTGACTTGGTGGAACATAGCTTCAAAATCAACTACCAACGCAATACGTCCCATTCGGAATCTCATCAGAACATCGGTCAAACTTTTGGCAAGGTCGGGTGCCCCCAGCAATTGTTGAATGAGAAGTGTACCTTGAGAGGTACTAGTACCACCCGGGTCTTTTCTAGCTTGTTCGGACTCGTAGAGTCTTAGCGGGAGATATACCAGGAACCATTGTGATGTTTTCACTGTTTTATAATTAACCCTGCTAATCTCGCGTACCTGCTGCATCACACCGCTTTGCACATTTTTGTATAACTTGATAATAAAAAGACAGAACACTTCTGAATAAAACCCTGCTACGCATACGTGTTAGTTCTTCTTCCAACGGTCTGTGATTGGTAGTCAGCTAAAACATTCTACTGTTAGATTAAATTTCAGCTCCAGCGCTTCGCATCATCGAATATGCTTGGAACACTCCGAATACTACCCCAATGTGATTGTGTGTTTCATGAACATTGTTCATTCTTGGTGAATCCAGTCCTTGATTTCACCTGTTATTTTGTATTGAGGTTTATTACAGTTCATTCATTACACCATTCCCAACTTTAGGCTTTTCGAGGTTAACGGGTTAGGTAAACCATCCCAGCAAATAATCCCCTGCAGGCGTGTCACATAGCTGATGCACTGCTGGGTCCTTCATAAACTTTATCTGAAATAACATCAACCTCTTTTAGGCGACTGGATAGTTACTGGTTAATATCGGACAGCCGCATCTCCACGACAGGCTAATCTCATAATGAAGGTTACGTTTCGCAATAGGTGATTTCATCTTTTCTAGCGCTTGCTTATCCTTAACGACCATTGGTTCTGTAAATGTCAATTCGTGCACACTTTTAAGAAGGACGAAGTTTTCGTTCTCTGTTCCACATATAGCGTTACTACATGACTTCCTCAGTTCGTCTCCGCTAAAGTGACCTAGTAAGATCCAGCAAACACTGCGTGCTGCAAACAACTCCATCAGGTTTGCGCGTTGTTGCTCGAAGGTCCAGTGAGCATCTGGCATGTTAGTTCCAATAAAGACTGATTTTCGGACCAGAATTATCAGCTGCTTCTACAACGTTGGCTATTCTGAAGATGTCGCTAATCCTTGAACTTACGTCACCTTCTTCACGGACCAGGTCTGATTCGGTTCTATGGATTTCCCACGATCTAGCGGATACAAACTACTCTCCTGCTGTGATCGCAAAAATCGCTTGGCCTGAGAATTCGTTTATTGCGCAAACTTCCGTACAGGTCATGTCAAAAATTGGAGCACAAACGCGTACACGTATTTGCACAGCAGACATGCATTCACATACATTTGGTGATACTACGTTATCATTCGTCTTGGTGAAACTTCTGCCATAGTGCGTACACACTATTCCGATAGTCCTTTCTGGCCCGTCGTCCTCCTGGCGTTCGGAGCTTGCTCTTTTGCTCCTGAATATCACCTGTGGGTAATATACTACTTATGAGTAGTATACTACTCACAACGAAACTGCCTGTCATACAACACTCTGTCGAGGCTGAAAGAAACTGGAATTATTTTGTTGCCATTAAAACGCTGAGCAAAACCGATCCGGTCTGCAACTTTGACTCTCACAACTGCTCTTAGACAGTTGACTCAGACCCAGAGTCTGATAACGCGTGGGTTTCCATTATCTTTTCAGGGCCATGCAACCTCAGTGGGTTTACTCTTAGAGCTACTCGGTTGTTGGACGGAGTCGTAACATTTATTGCTGTCCGTTCAAACGTAGAGGATGCTGCCTCTTCGTGCTACAAAACTGGGTGATGTTTGGATTTACAACCACCCAATCTGCATCTGTTCCCGAACTTACAGTTAATTAAGGTGCAGTTGGGTGTGAGGTATAATTCATACATAATCTTTATCAGTGCAAAAGGAACACATGTTGTGATAAGTGAACATTTATTTTACTCTCATCGGTTGCAAACGTAAAACAATTAGGGACAGACTAGATATGAAAACGCGTGTACTGACATCGCGTACTACGTCATTAGCATCAAGGCAACCCGATGAGTTGCTTCAAACAATTTTGCGCACACAGCGTCGGCTAATGAGTTGTAAACAATGTAGGTTCGCCAAAGGTCAGTAGTTTTGGGTTCTGAATGAGTTAAGTGGGTCACCCTGGTGACCTGTTGGCTTGAGGGGATTAGCAATCAATGATGCGAGACTTCGATCACCGAACTCGTCGGTTTCAGGTTGTATCACCAGTCGTTTCAGCCATTTCGGGATGTGTCCTTCCACTTGCTCAGATAGTTGCTAATCTGTTCTGTCTATGTACTGGGCTGGTAGAGAGCTTGGAAGACGGAACAGTTAGACAAATTGCGTCCAAGATTATATGGAATTGGTCCTGTGCCTGTTTGAACTAAGCGTAACTGGGCAATCACATCCGTAAGGAACAGAGCAGATTTCAACTTCTGCCTGAAGTCGTGTGCCAGGTGATCTTCCTTGATTTGTAAAAATAAGAATATATATGTTTTTCAGCTGTTCCAAGTGGCTGTTTGCACTTGCTCGTGGTTCTGTAAGTTTCTGTGAGGTTTTCGCGATATTCATTTGCCAGTAATGCCTTTCCAGATATTGAAAGGCGTTATAGAAAGGCGTTACTGTCAAATGGATATCGCGAAAACCTCACAGAAACTTACAGAACCACGAGCAAGTGCATCCACTGTTCTGTCTGCAGTTTATCAGAGGTACAAATACACGTGATCTTATGAAATGGGGTCTTGACCAAACCACGCTTGTATACGTTTGTGGCAAAGTTGAAGAACTGAGGATATTGCCCACCGTTGCTTCATGATAGACCGGTCGCCGTAATTTTTCACATTTGTGCCTGGTGATGCGTACTTCTAAGATCCACACTGCCCCCACCTTCTTTGCTACAAATCACTAACAGATAGCGAATGAATATTTTGTTCTTAGGCATCACATAGAGACAAAATAATGTGAAAATTGCCTCGGTATAGCCACCGCATTCGAAGGTATATTCGAAGACCGAGGACGAGATGTATTTGATCAAGGTTGTGAGTTTAGGAGGATTAAGGCTGTCAATGTATAACAGGAATTTAGTGAGCATGCAAGACCAATGGTTTCATTCTTTAGGAGCGTTAACTGCGTTGGAGCTGACTTCAAGTCTCTCGGGACGAAGAATTTGTCCCATCATGTGGTTGTCAGATGAGTAAATTATTGCACTCAATCAAACTCGGCCGTGCAAATCAAGGATTTAGTGTCAAGAACAGTGGCAGTTCTGTACCGTAGGCTCTACTCATCTGACGATTGACGTATGAGAGCTGAAATTTGGGGCGAAAATGGATCAATAACTCACGATGAAACAAACAGAACAAAATATACTGGACGGTCCACAAATTTAGTGCAACACTTTTATGAGATTTGCAATCAGCTAGACAATAGAAAGTTACATCAATTAGTTTCTCTGCTGGACATCGTCTGTGATGAAGGAGAGTTTCCACGTCGGTGACTACGTGCTCGGCTGCAACTCTACCAAACAAGCTCAAAGTATGGCCTCCCAGTTTACATCAGTCGCTTCCAAGGGAGGGTTTAATTTGGCTAAGTGTATGAGCAACGACAACTGATCACTGACTTACTAGCCGACCGACCTAATTTGTGGGGTGTACGTGCACCGTGACCCGCAATGCAGCTATATGTATTCAACTCTTGGCGCAATGTAAAACGTCTACAGCGATTACATTGCAATCCATCTAACGAAGATCGACACTAAATGCACTCGGAGAGTTCTACTGTCCTTTGTGGCCTCCATTTATGATCTTGAGAGAGTTGCATCTCCGGGACTGCCTCCAACTTAACTACCGTTACAGTCTTTGTCAGAAAAAATAAGGACTGAGGTGATGTTGTAGACGAGGAGGAAATGAGTAAATGGCGCGGATTTTTCATCAGAATTCACTTGTCTGAATGAGTGCGAATTCTACATCATTTACACCAAAGACATTCACCGCTATGGATATGGGACCGTAGTCTTTCTCAAACGCGTTAGGACTGGATTATGGAACAGCAGTTCACAAGCGGGTCAAAAAAATAAGCGCTTTCTGTGTTTTTTTTTGTGTCAAGCTATTCTTGTGTTTCGCCAAATAAATGGGCTGCGATTATTCGTTTGATTAATGCCTGCAGGTTTTGTCGCCATCAAGCCCCTCAAGTTGTGAAAAAACTGGTTTAAAACCAGTTCGGCATTTTAAAGGAATGCGACGGTGCTCCGGCAAGTGATTCGCTTTACAAACGTGTTACAGGTGGTGTACTTTCCCAAAAATCGGTTAACAGTGGAGTAATGATCGCGCATGCAGAGCATCAG
Organism: Paragonimus skrjabini miyazakii; assembly: GCA_014338405.1. Classification (NCBI taxonomy): domain Eukaryota; kingdom Metazoa; phylum Platyhelminthes; class Trematoda; order Plagiorchiida; family Troglotrematidae; genus Paragonimus; species Paragonimus skrjabini miyazakii. Next base: position 2,866 of record JTDE01008583.1, on the reverse strand, counting down.
GTTACTAGCCTAAGTGTATTCCCCAAACCGCTGTCGACTTTGCTTACTCGGACGACCTTGTGAGGCTTGGACCGGTCACTAGACACTACGTGGTTTCGCAACTTCCAGGATTCGGAGGGTCAGAGAGCACAGTGCCTGGGGCATTTACAAGGTTACGTCTCTGAGTGTATCCACCTTCCGGGCAACCACCGTACGAATGCCGACACTCTGTCTTGTTTCTCTACGGACACTCTCACTGCAGTGTTGTTTATATCCTCAGCTGGAGCCACGTCAGCACACTGTCAGCTTCGTGATTCACGCACTTCCATTATCTACCGATGACAACTTGATGGGACCCCCAAACCAACTGGCCAAGAAATTGTAAACAACTCCGAAGGAGGCTGCCTATGGTCCCAGCGGGTGGACTTCAGAATGATCGATGGCGTATAGCAGTTATTTGATAGGATCAGCCGAACACAGACTAGTCGTTTCAAGCGGTAGGACTTTGAATGTCGTCCAGGAGGTACATTTAGAGCTTGGATTTGCAGGCAAACGAAAGACTGAAGTAGGTATCTGTTGTATGTGTGTGTACATCCATTACCTTCACCTCGTATCTGATTGGCTACTCACACACTCACGTGATACACCGCGACTATGATTGGTTTAACTCTAACTCGTTCACTGGTTTATTGTCACGTGTTACGTTTGTGGGTCAGATTGCATACATGCTGTTTACGCTCGTTACGATTGCCTTGCGTTCTGATTCACGATACAACGGTATCCGACAGCGTTTTTGGCAACTAAAGCTACATGACGATGTTATTTGTATCCGTACTAACTATGGTATCTAAGCGTGTGATGATTGTAAATCATAACGGAGCACTATATGCCATTGTTGTTTTACTGCATGAATAATTACATTGTACAGAGACTGATTACATTACAATTTCGTTGGCTGATGTGCTGTATTATTTCTACTGCGCAGAAGCTAGCTTTGGGTTTGAGCTAAGTACGTTTCTCATTACTATTGCGTGTTCCAAACTATCGCAAACATCCTTACGGTCGATTATCGGCATTATCCATCACTCATCACAATCATATTCCCACTTTTGTTGAGAAAAGTGCTCTGCCTTTTTCAATAAAGTCATCAAGTTGGCCTTCATAGTTGATTTTGCGTTCTGAAAATGTTCCCACTGGAATTTTCATGTAGGAATACATCTTTTTGTGTTGCAGAAAAGCCCAATTTTGTGTGATTTGGAAGATGTAAATGATTTTGTAATTTCCGACCACATTGCGTTTACATTGCATTTTACACTGAATATTAAAGTAAATTCAAGTGAAAGCTATGTCATCATGTTTTTGGGTTAGTTACATATCTGAGTTGTACGTTCATTCTGTATCCCTGTGAGTATTTCAGGTAGAAACCAGAAAACGAAATGTCCTTCATAAAGACGATTGCGCCTGACGTCATCACGTGGTTGTTTCTATCTGCGGTCCATATGGGACAGTGTGGATGGGGGCAATATGTCCCACCCTATCAGTAACAGCCTACGTGTTGTCTAGTTTATTGTTTTATGACTGTCTGAGTGCAACCTATCAGTCGTACGCCGCTCGGTTCTCACATATCTGACGGTTAGTAACCCACTTTGATACACGTTATTTCTCCGACAATAACAGTAATTCTCTCTTGTACTATTTCAGCTACAATAGTTCAATCTTCATATCATGGATACTCATAATTATGACGGCTGTTGGTGTATGTTTTCGCCGGCTGCAGACTATGCTGATGGTTATCAGTATGTTTTCTAATTTTTCGTCTGCTCATATTCTCCATCTAAGATCCGGAAATGATATCCCAGGATCTCCATGATTATCGGACCATGGGTCATCAATGTGGCCTGATGTTAGTGATATTTCAGCGCCGGACGATTGCACTACCACCCAAAGGTATAATATTCACCCGGTTTACGCTTTTTGTTTAAAACACCAATTACCAGCCCCGTGCTAAAGGGGTGTGCCATGACGAAACTTCCATTTTGACTGTAGTGGACGGATGAAACTCATTCCATCGTTGAAATAAATGAACCACTGTTCATGAAGGTAGGCAACATCGTGGGTGTCACTTCCTAAAATTCTGGGTACTTAGGGCCATAGAAAGAGAAACTCGGAAGGCCTTCTGGGTGGTTCGCCTCATGAACATACGAGACCCGGCCACCTTATTGCCCATCGTCCGAAGACGTCCGAGTAAGCCGGTTACTTTACTTATATCTTTCACTTTCAGCCTCACACCATTATAGTAACGGACGAATGGAAAGTTTACAGAACTTTGGGTGAAATAGCTTACTACGAACACTGGACAACGAGCCACCCAATAAACTCTGTGGATCCCGAAAACACATTCGACATTTATATTTTGTTGTCGCGTGAACTGACGGTAGAATTATCCGTACCCCGGATCATCATCATCATCATCATCATAACAGCCATGAGCCTGACCAAAAGGTACTGTGGCTTGGGTCGCCGTTCACCTCAACAGTGACGTAGAATATCCTAGAAGAAAACGTTACTGAGGAGGCTGAAAATTAATGAGAGAAGACTAACAGGAAGAATTAGAAATGGTATGAATACAGGTCCGCCATTGACTGCGACACAGCGCCATCTCGGATAGCGTCTCTAACCAGCGGTTTGAGTGATCACGAGGACCCCATCCAGGCAGGCGACACCTACCCACTTTGCTCAATGAAGCAGTCAGGGTCTTCATATTTCGTGACAACGTTGTTGCTTGACCACCACGCGGTTTTATCCAACTGTTGGTGGCCTCAGTATATAATGCCCGGTACGGTAAACTATCGGATGACATACGGAGTACATGACCCAATCATCGCAA
>JTDE01008582.1:4158-17366 GCA_014338405.1 Paragonimus skrjabini miyazakii | reverse complement strand
CACCGTGTTGTCCGCCGCTGCCACAACAGTCCACTTTGTGACTGTCCACTCAATCTTCGCAGGGCTTCTTCATGCCACATCCAGCACCACCTTCGATTTATCCTTCATCAGTGTCCACGGGGACTTTAGGTTCCTTGGTCGGTTTTGACTCTGACCACCTGGGCCACATCTGCGAAGTGTTCTAGGAATATCCGACGTCTTCATTTTCAGACGACTGTGGCGACGGTGTTTCCATACTTGCACTCGTCACGTCATCAGTTATTGTGATCGCGAAGTGTTTTTTGCATGGAAAGCTGTTTATTTCACGAAATCCGTTACAATGTGTCTGAGAACAAAACAAAACTAACAGAAACACTATTTTGTACGGCGGTTGTGCATTTCCATTAGTTGGGTAGCGGTGTAGCGTCACTTGATTTGGTAAAATGTCACACATAGTGTATAATCCCTTCTGTTCATTTGTCCAACTAGAGTTGAGTTCTGCCCTTTAGTTTCCCCACGTACGAGACCTACTACACTACTCGCAAACGAAGGCGTACATTATTTAACATTGCCAACCTGAGACATACGGCACATTGGGTAGTGTATTCATCGCAACGCCATATAGTTGTGCCACCTCGACCCATTGCACTCACGGTTCCCTCGTGTATCGGGGCCGTGCAACTGTCGCTGTCTTGACTTTCGGACACCCGCCAAAATTCCATTCTTCCGGACCGTCCAGTTCAACGCTAAATCCTCTGGAGATCTATAATTAATATTGCAAAGCGAGGCACTAATTTGTATGACTTCCTTGCAAAGCGGCTTCGGGACACCAAGACTTCACCTACCTGCTTTTACCTGCCCGTACAACCGCTGCATCGGAATTCAGTCGCTTCCCATCCTGCGGACGTGACCTAACCAGCGGTGCTGAATGGACACCAGCATGGATATACTCTCATCCGTATCTGTTCGACGAAGTATTCCGATATCTGGATCCGTCTTTGACCACAGGTCACTCAAGATGTATCTCAGATATTTAAAATAGAAATGCCTCAGCTTCCGCTGCTATAGTGTCCAATCTTCGCTGCAGCACAGCAATGTAGACAACGCCATTTAAAGATAAACAAGCAGTTTGATTTCTTTCAAGAGGTCAGGAGACAGTGCTAACCTATGCCGTACTAGCTTGCAATTCGTGGTCCTCTGAAATATATATCAGCAGATTGTTACCCAAGTAGCAGAATATTTCGTAGCTATCACTAACGTCCCCATTGACGCGGAATCCAGGTGGAGGCGCAACACATCTACCAGAAGAGTACTAAAAGAACGAAGATTTCTTATGTGCGTTGATGTGCTACAGAAATTTGAATGTCGTCGTCGAAAAAGTACATTATTGCGCGGCTCGCGCGCTTCCATTCAAGAGCTGAAATTTCGGGCCCTGTTGCAGACATCATGTTCTTCTTGCGTACGATAAACAATTGCCTGATCCCCACTTTTGCTGTAACGAATTTCCACTTATCATTCCTCGCTGGGTTGGTCGATTTCGTTTAGTGCCGGCCTGTTCCATCTCCCTTGTCTTTTGTGATTCACTCTCCCGTAATTCTGACCATATCCTTCATCTGCTTACGGATATTCTATCGAAATAATCGCGCATCATATATGTTAATCTTTCACAACTATAGTGTTATACATGTCTTGGACAATTCATCATTTGATGTGTGAATTTGTGCTGTGAGACGTGTAGCGTTTCTCTAACTGGCGAATATAAGCCTTGCAGCATCGCAGTTGGCAGAGATCGGTTTGCTGGTTGTTATTTTGACAGAAGTTGTCAGAAGTATTCGCGTTTGCCTTTAAGGTTTTACAGCGAAAACTGCATTTTGTGCGAGTGTGTTTCACTGTGCACTCACATTCGTTCACGTGGCAAATGAGCTGGTCTAAACATAAGACTCTGACTTGACTATCAATACGATGTTGCAGCTTGAACAGACGAAAGGCAAAGTAAACGTTCGTTGTGAGCATTAGTTCTCATTCCCAACAACTAGTGTTCTTGAGGCAACCGTGTTTACCAAGGGGCCTTGACCTCACGTTAGGCACGACCGAATTATCATATGTGAACGCTCAACCACTTTCGCTTGTGAGTAATGATCAGGTTGTCCGATCGTCTTGAAATGGAGACACAGTAACTGTCTGTTAACTCCAATCGATAACCCCGCGATTAGGACTTCCTAGACTGGTCAAAATCTCCGATCTCATTAAACCTGCCAGGCGATATTTTAGGTTGCTGATGAGTAGTCGGGGATTTGGTTTATTTCAGTTTGAACATCACCCACAATTGATCGCAACTGTCGCATTCCCAGAGACTATTCAGTCGGCTGCTTTCGAAAAGAAGCACTAGACTCGAGTTTTGCTCTCATTAAATCGCGAATGTTCACCGTTCTGTTTTCGACTAGTTAGACGGGATTTACTATATAGCAAAACGGGCATTTAGTAAGTTTTCAAAATAGCGACAGGTGTAGAATTACCGAGTTTCTGAAGAGGTCCATGTTGAACAAATGACCTTTACCGTTTTCGTAATATTCCATTCGATTAAAATATTTACAACGATCGTGCAATTGGACATGTGCACATAACGACTGCAGAATACTAACTGCCACTCAGTGGAAAATGTATGATCAGGGACAAGTAAATTCGCATCCCCTTTTCTGATACACTCGACTGACCAGAATACCATCTGTCGAAGTCCTTAATCCGATGGTATATTAGAAAAATATGAGGAACAGGTTTTAATATTTTAATGAAAATGATGGCTGTTTGTGAACACGTGCTTAATTGCTCCATTTTGTACTCCTTTGCTAGATATTTTGCGTACCCGGTTGATTCACATTCAAAGTGAGACATCGCCTTTGCGGTAATTTTATTAAACAGTGCCGTCTACATTCAAGTCTTTTCGATCGCCCTTTCTGACGTTTTTTAGACTTGGAAGATAGTCCTATTAACCCGACCGTCTGATTAAGCGTTATTGGAATTGTCGGATACGCGTTGCTGGGTAAGCTTACTCTAAACTGCCAGGAGCTATTTAATAATTGGTGTCACAGAAAGTCTATCTTCCCTCAGACTGGCTTACTATCCGTGACTTACTCGAAAATGTGTCGTTGTTGTGACTCTACCTTTGGCGTCCTAACATTCCGAAACTCTATTTCGGTGCACGTTTCTTCTTGTTTACCGATTTATTTTTTCAATTTTAACCGTATCAACTAAGGTGGGATTTTTCAGGACCAGTCGATGTCTACATATACACAGACGATGGTCTGCTGTGTTAATTTTAGTCTCGAGTTGATATACTCTCAGTAAAATGATAAGTTCTTCTGTATTCTTCTGGGGTTTTGAATATTGTGACATTCCGTACTATGTATTCGTGAATTGTCTGTGGTGTATTTGTAGGCTAGCAATTTTTAGTTTCATTCGACCACGGGAACCATAACGGCGATGATCGTAGGAATCTCACTGAAGTTGTCTACGTGTCACTCATGCAAAGTTCTACACTGTAGTCAGTTGTGGGCATTGTTCTTTTATCAACTGCATGTTGACGGTCGTTGCAGCATACTACCATATAAAAGTGAGAGCAGCTGAAGTTAAAACTCTTCTGAGATGACTACAGACCGTTCGTCAATGAAGTTGTCACCTGCTTGCTTTGAGGGACTAAAGTGCATCCAAAAAAACTATTGAGGTCTTTTGATAATCGCAAACTCTAACCTCGTTAACAAGACCAAAGAAACACGACAGTTGGTGTGACCACAAGATTCCAGCAGGTTCATATGACATCGATGTTGGACATGAGCACAAACGTATCGGCGGCAACACAACCGGGAAACAGCGATTACCTGATGATCTGTTTCTTGTTTAAGTATTCCCTGTTATCAAACCAACACAAGAAACGCAAATTTTTCACCCGGTTGATCATAAGAATCTGATATTTGAACCTGAGAGGACTGTGAAAGAGTCATTTAATAAAACGCATCCATAAACACGCATCGTTCTGCCAATTTCGGTAGGATGATGTTGCAGCCTATATAACTGGAGGTTGACGGTGACCCGCTCTTTCTGAAATGCCGCGGGTTGTTATACGGTCAGCGATACCGAAAATGGAGGAGGTGGGATCATTATTCGAACAATTTCAGGTATTTGAGCAACTCCAACTGTGGTTGTTTTAAAAAGTAATGAGAGTATACCGTTGTTTCGTGGTAATTACTGATTAGCTTTGAATCCACGATTGCAAAGACGTGTTGTGACCACGATGGAGCCAGATGACTCTATGAAAGCTGTACATGGCGGTAAAAGCTTCCCCAAAATTGCTTTGCTAGAAGTATACCTGCAGATTCCACTGGTCCATGAATCCGAATCCTCGACAATCATCGCCGGCGAACAATATATATTTATGCTGTTTGAGCTGCATGTGTCTTGTCGTATCTTCTAGCAGGCGATCGACAAGATGACTAGCGATTTGATGAAGTACTGGCCTACCAAGATGACGCAATCACCTTCGGAATGACCAGGCAGGATCCAGATAGCAATCTCATGAGGATGCTCCCGAGGTCTGCTGAAGAGGACCGTTGAAATTCACTTTCAATACCATGAAGCTGAAGTTCCTCGGCTTAGATGTTAAGGGCTACCGACCGCATATAAGCCGCTTCAGCGGGTTGGCTGACATGTAGTCATCAAAAGACCAAGGACACCTCAAGTCCACCATGGGGCGCCTACAATACTACTCTGAATTTATCCCAAAACTAACAACGAAGGTCGAGCCATTATTTCTCGCTGATTCATCCGAACCATTGACGTTGTTAAGCGAATGTAAGAACTTCATGCTGCGTATCATTCAAGGAGTTGGTGGACCCCCTGGAACCACTTCCGATATCCAAGCACACCGAGTTGATTACGGATGCCTTCGAAGTTACAGTCGGAGCTCAGCTGAAACAAGAGGACTGGAATCGAAGTCTGCGATCGTCATGGACCACCAGGGACTACAGTTTTGTTCGGTCCGAATACGTCCATTAGGAAATCTACGGCCACTATTGTTTATTCATGACATATCTCTCTGTCCGCCTACAATTACGACATTCTACATCGACCTTGTAAAACCATGCTGACTTCCTATCACGAGATCCCTAATTCGCTGTGATAGAATAATGAAAATGCTTCTGTTTCAAGAGAGGAACTGAAGAAATAAACGAATCGGCATGCTACATTCAATCCATTGACGTAACGCACTTCCGAAACAATTATTTTCACGCGACCCACGGAATCACCACCCGGCAGCTCACTTAATCAGTGATCGACACTACTGTACACCAAAGTCCTCTAAGCTAGTACCACTTCCGGACCGCACCGGACAGTGACTGCAACACCAAACGGAAGCCGTCCAACCAGGTGTTACGTTTGCTGCTTAGCAGAATGACAATAGAATGAGAAAAACGGTTTACTACAACATCATCAACTACAACGGAAACAGATACAGAGCAGTACATCTGACATAAAGCAGTACGCATTGTATGAACAAAGGTCGTGGGTACGATTCGTTCTCACGGTCGATAAGATGGCCAATCCAATTGGTTATCGATTGATCGATAGACACGCACACAACACGTGTGAAACAGTCGATGGTGCACCACACACATACATCTCTTCCTCCGTTGGTTGAGGCTATCTGGCCTGAAAACCGTCTACCGGATGACGATGACACTGGTATCGGCGCAGGGATTAGTTGACAGAGCTCACTGGCTGTGGATGCGTCATGCAAAACAGGGGTGGAAATACCGGTGGCTTGACTTTTCCTGGGCTTGTTGTCCGCAGGCGCACATGAACCAGATGGCTTCACACCATTCTCCCGTCTTTCGTTTGAGTCTGTATGATCTGTTCGTTAGCACTTGTGACAGTAGCGGGTTGCAGTGTATTTTAATGGGGTGGACGCACAGGGACGGGATCAGAAGCAAGCATGAGTTTGTCTTCAGTATGCATGTCGAGACGGTCTTTTGTTAGTTCCTGTTTACCAGTTAGTTTTGTTTGAGGACCTTCGTGGAGTAAATCCAGCTGAGTGCGGAGACCACGGCCAAACATGAGTTCGGCGGAATTGCTGCTGGTGGTTTCGTTGACAGGATTTCGATTAGCAAATGGAGCGCGATCCAGACGCACGCGCAGAGTGGCAACAGGTCGTTTCTTCAGGGTATTATTTACTATCTGCACAGTACCACTGCCAGGCCGTTCGAAGCGGGATGATAAGTTGCTGTCTTAATATGTTTGATAGCATTAGAAGTAATTAAGTCTGTAAATTCAGTGCTTGTAAGCACAGAACCGTTATCGGTCACAATAGTTCCCGGGAAACCAAACGTTGCGAGAGTTGCGCGTAATTCGATTATCGTACTAGTCGTTGTTACCGTTGGAAGAGTGTGAGCATCAATCAATTTGAAATGGACATTCACGATCAGTAAAATCATCTGACTTTCAAACGCGTCAAAAAAGTCTAAATTGATTCGTTTTCATAATTTTTATGGTCATCATCATATATACGGCGATACCTAGGGTGCTGCATTCTGGTTTTTTTGGCATAATGCACATGACTTAACCAATGACAGGATATCACTATCTAGTGTGGGCTACCACACGTAAAAACGGGATAACAATATCATTTTCAGGATGCCTCAGTGAGTATCATGGACTTAATCAAGGGTGGATGGTCAAAGTCTCTTCGTAATCACTGCACGTGCTCCCCAAAACAGACATCCATTCTGTCGACTGAATTGGGTCATTCTCGATCGGCAAGGTACAAGTTTGTCAGATGTCCATTCTGGCTATCGTACCTGCATGTACCGTCTGACTAAGGCCAGTACAGTGTTTTTGCCTGTTTCTCGTCGTATATCTGTCGACGTATTAGGAGAATGGTTGAGGCATTGGATAAGATGCACAAATTCATCTGAGATTAATTGTGTGGACGGTGTATTTTGTAATGACAACTAACTTAGGTAGTCAGCAGAACTATTGAGTCTTCTCAGGGTGTATTGAGCTTTATAGCTGTAAGAAGTTAGAATGAGAGAACAGCGAATCATCCGCAGGCAATTTGTTTGTTGTATCGCTTTTTCCTTACCCAGTGACGAAATAAAGGGCTTGTTGTCCGAAAAAACTGTGAATCGTCGTCCGAGAAGGTATTGGTGAAACCGTTTAACGCCAAGTATGATGGCCGTGACTTCCGGATCAAACTGTGAGTAATTCCTTTCTGGTGCGATTAATGTCCGAATGCAATAGGAGATGGGACATTAGGAGCCATGTGGCAGCTTGTGCGATAGCACGGTACGAAGTATATATGGAGAAGCATCGAAAGAAGTTATGGTTGGTTTTCCTAGGCCATAATGTATTAGAACGCGTGGTGAAGTGAGAATCTGTTGAATTATCTTGAAAGCGGTCTCATGAATCTGGGTCCACTGCCAGGTTTCATCCCTTCGCAGAAGATGATAAGGAGGGTGAAGATGCTTTGTTGCGTAAGGTATGAATTGCGAAAACTGTTACCGCCCCTAAAAATGACCGAAGCTCGCTCACGTGTATAGGTGACGGCACAGTTAGTAAAACCCATATTATCTCTTCGTCTGACAACTTACATCACATGCATTGTACATTGGATACCAGGAACACACACTTTTCTCTTCACAATACGAGACCAACACCTAACAGTCTCTTCATGACCATGTCCAAAGTCTTCAAACGCTGTTTAGTATCACGTCCGGTGATCAGAATATCACCAAGATATGCACGCGTATTAGGTATATCCTTAAAAACAGAGTCATTAATACGCTTATGAAGAACGGCGCCCTACTAGGGCTAGTATCCTCCGCTAGGTGCTGCTACAAAACTATACTTGTCTGCATGTCAAGGATGTCAACAGAGTTGGAGAGTGAATGAGTCTACTTCCGGTTTTATTGCACAATCTCACCGAAATTGTTTTAGATATATTGCTAATCTGTCTACCTTTGTCCAGTAGTACAATGATTTATTTTGCGACTGCGTGACTTATAAACAATGCCTACTTAATGCTTGAGTTTTCGATGTGCTCTAACACTATATGACTGATTATCGACTGTTTCGTTGCCAGGATATTTTTGCGTGTTCCCAGCCTAGCAGTTCTGTACAAACGTTACAGAGAGGTGAGAATAGCCAGGAGTTTTCTATTTTGTGCACTGATGGTCAAAACATTGAGTCGATGTGAGTGAACTGCTTGACTTGTTATTATTACTATTATAAGATAACAACTCGTACTGCTTGCATTTATCAGTTCCGAATGGAATGCGAGTGTGACAAAACAATCTTACATAAGTTTCAATTGCAGTGCAGGGACACAAATCTTCATCTAATTTAGTCTGTTTGTATGCGTGACTCAAGTCCTATTTGATAAAACGTTCAACCCCAGATAAGGATGAATATATGTCCTCAGTTTTGGGTATGGTTTAACGATCTTACTGTAACATTTGATTCACAGACATTCTATAGTACCCGTCGAGTTCTGATAGGGGTACTATGGATGTGGCCCAATCTGAATATTGGGCGGGCTTATTTCATTTTCAATCGTAGTAGGAAAAACGTATAGCATGGCCCGGGCTTCCGAGAACTTCCGTTCTGTCTTTGATGGGAGTTGCAAATGTGCGGCATAATTTCGCAGCTTTCGAAACTTCGCCTGGTCGGTTAGATTCGCATGTGCTCTAAAAATTGTAGGTAATTGTGGCTGAGCCCCAATTATATTTACACTTAACAGGATACCAGGAAGAAGTTTAACACAATCTCGACCAAGTACATTTGGACCCGGTCTTTTAGTCATATGAATACGTAAGTAATTCACGCACTTATTACAGGACACATGGGCGAGAGTGGTAGTAATAACGTAGACCGTTTAGGCAGCATAAAGTCGCAGGTGACTCTTTGGTGGGTCCATCTCTGGAAAGTGTGATAACGCATCCAGTCGCAGCATTGCAACGGCCGACCCAGTATCGTGTTCGAATGCAAATTGTTATCGCGCAGACACATAGGCAGGTCGGCAGTCAAAGCGGCTGAAACCTTTCGCCTTAGTCTGAAGACCTGCCTAGCAAGCGAACCAAATTGACGAGGCCCAGCTGTGGGAAAGGAAGTTGTGGTAATCCTAGGTTTCAGGACAGCCAATTGCAGACCGTAACACGCTATAGTTTTGGGTCGATCAATCGTAACGGTACAAAAATAGTCAACCATGTATCCTGATACTGCTGACCAATAAACTGCCAACCAGAAGAGCCCTTGTCGATTCACACAGTTGAAAAGCATAATGTGATTTGTGTGACACTGTTTCACATCTCCCAACCAATTGCTTTGTGTATTTCTGTCTATAACAATACTTGTAACTCAGAATAAAGTTGCAACTGTGTCCACAGTTCACAGTCTTCTATTTCGACAGTGTCGATGCTAGCACTGGGTTCGAGCTAGTTCATTAACTAACATTTGTCCCACGAGTCCAACTACTACCGTAATTTTTATTTTCAGGAAGGTAATTTTTGTCGCTTATGGGTCTTGTACTTTTGACCGTTTCATTTAAGTCTTGTTTGGTTTTGTTTTCATGCTAGTCAGACGTTTACAACTGACGAGAGTGTGCGGAATGAATTCATATCGTAATTTGTGTCTTCTGACTATTCTATTCAAATGGTTAAAAGGGACTCAATGTTTCATGTTTATTATATTTTGCTCGGCATTAATTCAGCAGACAGAATTCTCCGCAGATGACCGTTGTGGTTTTCTTCCGAAGTGAAAACGCAACTAGTACAGTTCCTGCCAAGTGATCAATGACTAGCACTCATTCCCGTTGGTCGATGGACTACATCATACACTGTGCAACAAATGATCCGTGGATGGAAACACTATTGTCATCATTGCGACAGTCAGAAAATACGACATTACATGCTTCCGCGCTAAGTTCTGCACCATTTCACCGAATGATTTAGAGATATCCCAAAGCTAGAAATATGCAATCAGTTGCGTATAGTGGGTGCGTTTCCGAGCCAAAAGAAACCAGTTTATTGATGAGCAAACGTCTTCACAGAAAGATGCAAGTTCTACCATTCCCTAATGCCTATTACTCTATAGTATGAATCCTTAGGAATTTCTATCCACGAATGTTGTTACGGACATAGCAGTCCTATGGAATGTTCCATTTAGAGTGCCCACTTGATGATTCAAACGTTGTTGGTGGTATACCCTAAGCATTCTTTCCCAGTACGCCACCATCACCAATTTCACGAAAATGTTAGATGTCTTCAAATCTAATCTCACTTACTTCGTATATGGAGTTACACGCCTCTTAAGATGACTATAATCGGAAAACAAATTGATGTTAATTTGTGGTTAATTATTTTGTAGTGTAACGATCTGAATCCCCTAACCATGAAATCTCCTAACCCATGAAATCGAACACTCCCACCAATCCGCTTCAAACAGCTACCGGTCCACTCTACAGTTCGTTCGTTTGTGTCAACTACATGGACAACTGTAAACGAATGTTTAGACTGTGTAGTCTCAGCGGTTAACCAGCTTAACATCATTTTACAGCTTGTGGAATGTAAGTTAGATTTATTCATTGCAAAGAGACGGACACAGCAAGCGCATGTTCTTTTTGTGCACAATGTTGATTGCCACTTTTATCGGGAAACAAACTGATGTAGTTGGAGATGAAACTGAAAGACAGAGGGGTGTGAAACATATTAGTGGTGTTTTCATTTGAATCATAAGGTTCTTCACAGGTATGTATGGTGGTGAATTGGCTCACCACATAATGTCACTGGTTCTTTCTACAACCTACTTGAATTGCATGGCAAAATCAGGATTGCGAACATAACAATCTACTTTGCCATGCGTGGTAACTTATCATATGTGCACGTTTCTCTGTAAATTGTATTCCAAATACCGTACGTCATAAATTCAGATTAGTTGAATTGCTTAACATAGTATACAACACCGTAGTGTGTGATTAGCTGCATCACGCAGAATGGTGAAACTTTTGTACCAACACATATGTACATCCGTAAATAAATTCATGACAGCATTGTCATTGTCGTATTACTAGGACCATTTTAAAAAGGCACTAAAATTTACTCATGACAGATATTTTTATTTCCGGATTACTGATGAGTAGTCAGGAATTTGGTTAATTTCAAGTTGAAAATCACCCACAATTGATCACAACTGTCGCATTCCCATAGACATTCCAGTCGGTCCCTTTCGAACATCAGAAGCACTAGACTCGAGTTTCGCTCGCATTAGAACTCATCAGTACTGCATATCCTAGCCACTGCTGGGACTAGAACTCCGACCACGTTTTCATGAGGCAACCGTGTTTACCGAATTAACATATGTGAACTCTCAACCATTCTCGCTTGCGAGTAATGAAACATTTTTATCATATTCTTCAAACACGTAACTCGGAACTGTATCGACATGATGAAATCCTTGGCGTATTAATACATCAAACAAATTTTCAAACCTGTCTTGTTGTTGGCAGATATAATTACGAATGTTACGGTCAGGATCGTGATATAATATTCGTTACTAGAAGTCTCAGCAAGTCTCCTTTAAATCATCTTCTACTGACCGATTGCTAAATCTTGCGCATAAACTAAGATACGCAATTTAAGGCACGCGTACCATGATTGTGTTGTCTTGATATTAGAAGATATATACACGTTCACTTAGTTTATTAATGATCATGGATTTATACTTAATTGTAACAGCTGCATAATGGATATCTCTATGGAATCCTTTTTGAGGGTGTTATGTTTCATTTTTGCCGTATATGAACTTATGATCAAAATATAGAATTTGGAGGGCACTCACAAAATTTACCTAGACTGGAGCTGAATCGGACATTTGCAGAGTGTTAATATAACACAAAGTTACTTATAAACGGATGGTGAATAACGCCAGTAAAAAAAACCTGTTCAACACGTAAATAGCAGTGAAGTAAATATGTGTGAATGACAAAAATATATCACCACATGCTGAGACTTATTAAAGTCCTGACAGCAGATTGGAAGTACTTTGATTTTTGCTAGTCGCTAAATGATACTAAACAAAATTACGGGATCTGACGGACTGATGTGACGATAATCCTTGATTTGTAATCTACTGAATGAAGTTGTACAAGTCTTCAAGTCAAAAATCTTCTCCGTGTGACCGTGCGCCGTTTAGTTAGTTTGAAAGAGACGGAACACAGTGCGTTGAATCGTTCCCGTTCCGATTCAGACGTTTCATAGGATGAACATGGCAAAAGGAACGTGATGACATTTCGTTTGACAGTGTTTGCTACCGATGATTGTACCAGACCGGGAGTGAGATAAAATGTGTGTCTGCAGTTGTGGATGCGACAGAGACTGGTACTGACACTCACTGTGTTGAACCAGCTGCACTTGCCGACCGTGTCGGGCGCACACTGAATGAAAATGTACTGTTCGGGCTGTATGGTAAAGGACCAACCGCGTTGAGGTATCAAGTACGAGGTGTCAGCGCGGTTACTAATCGGGGCATGGAATTGGCGAGATTAACACATTATTTCTTTAGAATGTTTAAGCCATAAGTGTCTGGTCAAGAGGAGTCTATGCGGTAGATGTCAGCTGATAACGCCTTCAGTTCAGGAAGAAACTTGTCCTAAGATACAGTTTGTTTCCGTAACGCTAGCTGGGATACAGCATTTCCGGCGCTCCTTCAAAGCCAAAATAAACGATAATTAGCGGCGTCCTGTGATCAACTGTAGTGGTAACACTTGACCCGAAAAATCACCGCACAACGGAGAAAGGACGCAAACTGAAGCTAGCACTCCACGTTTGTCTAAACTATCAGCAGAACTGGCTAATGTGATTCAAACGTAACAGAACTTTTTGTTGAGTACGAGTGCAAAACGGCATCATACACATCAGTATCAACGTACCCCGATCCGTCAGTCTTGTCTGCTCACGAAAGCCCATATCACCAAATTGAAAGAACTAAAAAGAAACGACATCATTGTGCTCCCACCCGATAAGGGTTCTGGAGTCGTGCTGTTGAATCGAGCGGATTACGTTAGCAAAATGTTAGATATACTATCTGACAGTTCAAAATTTCGGAGGGATACCGAGCAGAACGATGCAGTTATGAAGATTGAACGAACCATCACGAAAGCACTAAAAGAATTACGGATGAAGGGT
>JTDE01008581.1:2458-20243 GCA_014338405.1 Paragonimus skrjabini miyazakii | reverse complement strand
CTCCCGTGGCCGTGTATCAATAACCCGGATCGACCTGTTACGTAGGAACACCGATTTGCCAAAACCACTTGATGACTCTGACTAACTTGACATTAATGCCTTCCATCCCTCACCCTATTGATGTACTACCCCTGTCGAACCCATATAAATGTGTTGTATTTAGCCTGATGATGGAACACTGAAAACAAGCTTGTTTGCTACGCGCTTCTTCTCATGATTTATATTGCTCTGGAATACACACAACAGCTCACCCTTGTAGTGTCCTGTGAAGTTTTAATTGTTTGAACAAAATGGAATAGGTTTGTAGAGTTCGGAAAATTTGCAATAAATAGCACATCACCCAACTTTCGAGAATTTAATCAAATCAAGAACTGTAGCGTTGAAACAGATTCAAGTGGTGAATGTCGTTGTCTTCCTTTCAATTCAAATAGGGACTTACAATGAGTTGTACTTCCGTAAAATATTTTACTCAAACAGACAAAAGGGGGCTGTAAACATTGAATGATCTTTCAGGTGATGATCAGTGTTACAAAGTTAAAAAAACCACCCCAAGCAAATTACCCTCTGCAGCTGAAAATAAATAGATGTGTGTTAGAAAATAGCATTATTATTCACAATAATTCGAACAGATTTCTTTCATTTCGGCATTGCAATTTAATCAACATTTACCTATGTCACATAAATTGAAACACCACGTAGTGTGATACATTTCATAGCAAACAGTTTCCCGACTTTAACTGATAAAGGAGGGTTTAATACGAATGGTGCTGTAAGTTTGTTTCACCAAGCTGATATTAGACCGATCATGTGAGGGGGCCTAAAAAGAGATTAGTTTAGTTAAGAAATGGGTTTTCAATTTGATGTACGCAATTGACATTTTGCGATTTCTACTTAAATGCTCCTTTATTGGCCAAAATGAAATATTACAACATAGCTACTCTTCAGTATATACCATTTTACTCAGTAGGGCTTGCAAAGTGTAACAGCTGTTGTGGAAGGGAACTCACAAATGAAAATGTGCTTTATTTTGCGATTAATAGATATATACAATATCGTGGCTCTATCAAAGTATTAACCACGACTCCTGGCGAGAGATTTGCAGCAAGTAACATCTTCCAACTTTTATTGGTGTTAGTGAATATATTCGATTTCAAACGTTTACCTAACGCGAATTGACCATTAAAAACATCCAACAGCAAATTGAGCATACACCACTTTTTTACAGAAGCTGCACATGCCGCCTCATAAAGTATATCACTTTCGACTAATGGTGCATAGCGTAACGACAGTTTTTCTTGAGCCAATGTTCAAAACTGAATTAAATTTACCCCCTCAAAGCATTTTTAAAAATAACATTCAGTGCTTCATGCCCGTAGAAACTATGGCTATTTACATGAGGATAAAATTAGTGCATTTTTATGTTTGGATCTTAGTAGTAACTCTCATGATTTGTGATGATACTTTGTAGACTACAAGGGTAGAACTTGAAGCTATGGTGTATTAGAAATGTTTGAACTGTATAACGGAATAATAATTGGTTCTAATATGTCTTGCACTGAACTCCAATCATCTATACTTTGAGTTGTCTTCTAAACTTATACTTTGAGGTGGCGAAAAACTGTGTTGTATCATCAAATTTTATTATATCTTGATCTACACATTATACTCCTGCTCACATAACTCAACTTTTACAGTGCATAGTAAAGACACCTTTTAAACTTACTTTCTGTTTGCAATGCAGGGGTTTTGTTTGTTTCAAAAATGAAGGAGAGATACATTTGTGTGATATTATTACATTTAACTATTGTTTGCGTGTATCAATCACTGCTCAGACCCGGAGTAAACGCGGGAATATGATAAGACAGAATTAGACCATTAGTAGCAACAACCAAATATGGAACTCTTCATGGTTCATATTGTCAGAATAAAACAAGGGATGGAGATTTTGGTCCACACTGACCGGGTATGCGAAATTCCATCCAGTGTTGTATAATGTGACAAATCTCTTCTAGCCGCTTCAACAACACCTATACGGAAATCAACTCACGCAGCAAGTTTGACATATAATATAATGGCACATGGTAATACCTAAAACATTAGACCAAACATACTGCAAGAAGAAGACATTTGTTTTTGATCAAGTGATCACCAAATATAATAGAGCTGAAGGTGCTACAATGCACACGGGAATAATTCTTAGAACTCGCAAGCTCTTTCTCCCAATTTTAGAATATTCTTATTGTTGTGAAGTACATACCGTCACTTAGTGTTCGCTTGATGAGTGTAAACAATAACTTTCACATAAAGACCAAATACAGTTCTCATCGTCATGCATGTGGAAATTGAATTAGAAACGGGTGTCGATTTTGCCTCAGACATTGTTGCATTTGTCACCAGTCTGGCAGCTGTTATCTAGCAGTAAAAACTTTGTAGGCGAAGCTACTTTTGTTTTCAAAACAGTAATGTAACCACCGGCCGGATTGCCTCACAAGTTTTGTTTTCCGTCACAGCACCATGTTTATTTATGTACCCCCCATGTTCAATGTCCGTGTAATCTACTAATTGAATGTTGCCGCTTCCCTCAAATTACCTTTTGCACCGGTAAAACTGCGAACAAATCCAGAAAGCGAACTAAGGTACAAAGTCACATCGATCGGTTGACACAAGAGACATGAACATCAATCCCAAATTTAAAATATTGACAAGTACCATGACGGTAGATGAGTTAGGACGGAGTAAAATGGAATTTCATGTTTCAGGGCCGCTTTATTACAGAACGTCATAATTTTTAAGTTGCTCCCCGCAATTTTTAATTTGCGTTCCCATGCTGTCAATGTGATAGAACATTTACATGACCAACATGACAGACTACGTAGCACTTGGAGTGAAAATCAAAATCCACCTGGTACAAGTATATGTACTGCTAATATATAATAACATAAATAATACTGGAGGATATCATTTCAAAATAAAAAAAATACAATAAAGTTGAGTTGCCTTTCAACACTGGAAAAGTGTTTGAGGTTCAAACAGGATTGCGTCAAGTTTGAAGAAGATTGCAACAGGTGATGCAGGAACGGGTGTTGTCTTCTGACGACGGGTAATTCTTGGTATAAGGGATTTTACCCTTAACACTAATGTCTTTGTTTTGCAGGAATGTGCAACCCCACATATAACTGTAATTTCCTCAGCTGAATGAATGTCTGGAATATATAATTTTTCCTCCAACTTACAGGATAGTGTCGCAGGCTAGCACTACCACCCAGTGATGTTACCAAAGATTAAACCATGATTATTTTCCGCGAGATCTCACCTTTTTTAAAGAAAGTATCTAGCATTTATTTTTCATTTCGAATGTATAGAACAAGAATTGTACTGGGAGTTTTTATACTTCTAAATTGTACGATTGAAAACACATCTGTATACTTACTAATATCGGTGACTGAAATGATTAGTTGGTTTGAAAGGGGACAAAAATGTTTAGCTGTTTAGTGTCCACGTAGAAAGTATACATCTTTTATGTTGTTTGAAGGAATACAAATAACAAAAGGCTTTCCTATAAAAATGTGTTTTTTGTCGTACTATGTATCTGCGCTTTTAAAGCAGATAGGTTGCAATAAATGGGACCAGTGCATAAAAGATATGGGCTGTGCTTCACAATGTGTACAAAAACTGCATGTATGCAGACTTGTCAAGCGTCGCATACTGAAATTTATGCATGTGTGAAAGTGGTTATGAGAGTGGCATAAACTGTATGAGTGCAACATAAGGACGATTTGATATGAGTGCGGACTGCACACACAATTACGTTCGGCAAAAATGTTTCAAAGTGCGAAATAAGGTATATGTTTTTTCCAAGTCGCACATCTTTCGGGCCTTCCGGCATAAGATGACGTCAAAAATCCATTATTCTTCACACAGAAGCAGATTTAAGACACCACATTGTTTTGTAGAAAATTTTGATTGTTTCCATAATTCTATTCGTCGATTGGCATACGGCATAAAGTTAAGCATTTTGTAGACTCTCACTATATGGTAGTAATTTTCCGGTCCACGCTTCAATTCACTCAAAGCACAGTAATACTAGGTTAAGTATATTCCACATTAGAGGAGATAATCTGTTTGTCCTATTGGACTGGATCTATATAACGCACACTGCGGTAGCAGTGGCCGTGATGGACAACAAAAGTTGATTTCATTGAAGTTTGAATCAACCACTTATCCCTAAATCACCACAGTACATTCAACGTTTGCATTCACATTAGTCACTTCACGTTAGCGAAAACGTTATCAAAAGTTGAAGTTGTAAGTAGACAGAATAGTTATTCATAATAATATGTTGTGCACGGCAACAAACTAAAACAGATAAGGAATAACGCGTGTTCGATACAATCACAATATCCAGGAGGTTCAGGAAACTCCATCTGGTGTACTAGAAACGAAACGAATGGAAAACGAGTGTAGTTCCCTACTACGCATCAGTAATCAAATACCGCTCAACAAATTAATGATTTCTGTGACTTCAACTTGGAGAGAAGTCCCAGTCAAGGGGTCGTCGATTGGAGTTAACAGACAGTAACTGTATCTCCCCTCGAGGGGATCGGGCAGCCTGATCGTTACTCACAAACGAAAGTGGTTGAGCGTTCACATATGATAATTCGGTCGCGCCTAGCGTGAGGCCAATAGTGTAGTGGTAAGCATGGTTGCCTCATGAAAAGCGTGCCCAGAGTTCTAGTGCCGGTAGTGGCAAAAATATTCACTACTGACGGACTCTAATGAGAGCTAAACTCGAGTCTAGTGCTTCTTTTCGAAAAGGTCAGACTGCAGAGTCTATGGGAATGCGACAGCTGCGATCAACTGTGGGTGATGTTCAATCCGCTTGAATGTATGAACATTAACTTTCTTTTGACAATTCAGGCTTTCACTTTATACCGATGGGAATTCAATATTGCATTTTTTATCAAATGAACTATGATTAATCTACACTCATTCACACAAATCAACAAACATTATACAGTTTGTTCATGTGACTTTGTTTAGTTACCATTCAGTTCTTATTCTCGTGGTGCAATGGCTCGAACAAAGCATCCAGGCACAAGAAGGTTTCCTCCTTCTCCAGAATGATCGTTAGTGAAACTTGGAAGGAATTTTTCAGCCCGAAGAGAACATAAAATCTTGTAATCGACGGTGTCTCACACACCTTTATTTACCAAATGATATGAGGTACATCGGAAATGATCGTGAAAATAATATCGACTCTGGAGAATCATTGCTCAAAGGTGGTTTTGCAAGCAAAACAAGCTCTTTGCAGCGTTAAATAATTCTATTCCCTACTCATAGTAGAAATTATGGCCACATGTGTTACGGTGGCTGAATTCATTCACGATACTTGTGGTGGACATTTGGAATTCATATATACAATGTACATATGTGAATTTGGAAGGTGCTTCCAACAAAACTGACATTCGCCTGGTTGTGTCGCGACCACGTGTCATAGGACATAAGAAGCAGTGCACAAAATGCTTGCGCTTTGACCAACCAAAAAATGTTTTGAAATTCCCTCTCCTGAGATATATATCGGCGGCATAGTAGGTTCAATTTAGCGACAGCTACCCTTTATAGGCTATTTATCACGGATCTCTGAAAGTACTAAGTTTGATAGATTCAAATGTAAGAATTTAAACTAAGCTTGTTCTACTCATTCAACGATAGCGTTTGACGGGTCACACGGTTGTATAATAAATAAAATTTCTCACTGAAATTGAGCGCTGAAAACAATCACGTGTAAAAGCAAATAGAAAGTTTCATGTGACTCAACCAAACTTAATTCAGTGCATGATCGATGTCTTTTATTTACATAAAGAAAAGCAGAATATTTAATAAAAAGTGTTTCAAATTGCAGATATGTTTATTTAACTGAAGTAACTTGGATGAATATCAAAAAAACGCAAAACATCTGGACAATTCCAACTCTATTTCATATGTTTCAGCGTGCCATCCAGTTGTTAGACATTTGCGGATAGAACATAAAAACGTACCATCATTTTCTGGAAGATAGTTCAGTGAAAAACCGACAATGATGACTGGTTTATACGTAAACTATGCTGCGTGTAAAATGCTGATTAAAGATTCATCAGGTATTTTTACATCCAACCAGAACTCATTTGTGTGGCTTTTCTATTTAATATATTTATATATTTGCATGTTATACAATTGAGTTCATTAAGGTTAGTTCCTAATTAAGAACGAAGTTAGTCTGACCTCGAATTCACTATGTCTGTAAATCAAAACTCTTGTGCTTGCTCAATATGTGCATTCCGTTATAGTATTTTCAACTGGCATATCGTAAGAAATTTACTGATAAAATTTGCAAAAATTATCCGTTTTTGCTTCATCCGAGTTTGAATAATAGCTTTCAACAAACAACTAATGAAGACGTGGGAAACATTCTGCACGTCAGCACACTTTCTAAATAAATGACTACTTTTTCGAATTTTCTGATATGTTACAGAATCAAGTTGATATACGGTGACAGATGGTCAAGTTTGACGTCAGCTGTTGCACCCACATACAATTCAGCCGATTAATCTAGCTACTGGGCATTTGATTTCTATTTCTAGAACTGGCACAGGCACCCACTACCTCCGAGTTTCTTATCAACTGACCCTGACGATCAGAACGGAATTATCCTCATAATTAGCAGGAACTGATCATCGTATGATGGCAGTTGGTCATATTTCTTCGTAGTAAATTGGGACATTCCAAGTCGCCTAGGTTTCTTGACGTTACACTAGTAAGACAAAGTTTGTTTCATTATGTTTTGAAATAAAACTGAACCTGCTTACTTTTGGCGGCTCCTTTACGTTTGCAATTTGAAATGTGTATATGTTTAACCACTGATTGGATAGTTTTCATAATGTGTTTCAAATGATAGGAATGTACATCAGTGGTGTAAATAAGTAAATCCAACAATCGATTTTATGAAGTAAATTTCGCTGTTCCATCACTTGAAAGATGCTCATGGAATGAATACATGCAACAGTAACCACTGTAATCGTTAGTAGCTTAATTTGCCAGAGAATTCTATCCAATTTTGAAACAAGACAAACCGGATCAGAAAACATACTTTCATTCTCTGGACAAAAAGAAATGTGCATGGCAGGGTTTCAGTGAATAGGGTTACTTTATCTAAAAACACTGCAAAATATCGTACTGAATGGGTTGAACTCGAAGCTTGTTTTTAGATGGCAACATTTGCCGATAGCGGAGTAACGTTCGGCGTTCTCCGGTCCTGTCAACCAATACCGATCACCTTCCCATCAGCTTACAGTCAGGTGCTACGTCTGATAATCGGTTTCCAATTAAGGATTCTCAATATCAACAGTGTTCTGTTTTTCACAGATAGGCAACCCGTTGCTGACATTTTGTAAAGATGCGAATCGATAAACAGTTGTAGATTTGGCCCGATCTTGGGGAGCACATCGGTAGAATCATTCTGTAAACGAAAAATAATGCCCTGTAACTAAGTGTCACTTATTACCACGACATTAAGGTAGGGCAGTGAAAGATAAATAGAGGCAACAAGATGATATCCCTTCTCCTGTACTCCGCTTAATGTGCAAAGATTTTTAAGAAAAATACTGTGTAGCGAACAAGCTTGTTTTCAGTGATTTATCGTCAGGCTAAATACATCACATTTATATCACAAATTTTACAGGGGAATCATTAAAGGGGGTAAATGGGGAACGGGTAGTTAATCAAGTCACTCAGTTCAATGTCACATTGCAATCAAGTACCCACTTGAACGGTAGGTCTTGACAGGCTAACAGGGTGTGGGGTGGCAATGTGTGGCAATGTGACACTTCACTGAATTAGGCAAGAGAGCAGTACCAAGTCATTACCCTAGTTGTCAGTCTTGTGAATAGGTATTGAATCCTCACTGCTCGTTCAGTCATTCTTCAGTTGATTTTTCTAGTGCAAAACGGATACTGATTAGCATAGTGCATCAACATTGTTCATAATGCATTTTTAGGGATGCCCACATATCTACTATTACATCTGACCTAAATGCACAGGTAGTCAGTTTTCTTTTGTGGAGGAACAAGCTTGAGTATCAAACTGACGTAGGAACGGAGGTATATTTTGACTTGGATTATTAGGCATTTCTACGACGTCGACGAAACTAAGCGTGTCCAAAATACTGTATTATTTTGTGTTCAACCCAATGGGTTGGGGCAAAAAGGCAAGCCAGCTGACGAGAACGTGGTAAGTAGAGCTGTACACGTCTGACATAGGTCCCACAAATTAACCTTCTTTAACAAATTCAAGCGCACCACATAACCTAAGAATTAATTTTTTAGTCAGGGGTACTATCAAAAATAACGTCAGTAATCCCTCATGTGTTTATAGTGTAAAGTATTGGTATCCTCATTTTTGTTGTATGTACAATTCATTCTGTTTTCATCCTGATGGATTTTCAAATATTATTTAATGTGTCATTCGGTTATACAATGTAATGTATCCTCCACATTAAACAAGAATCAGACAGCAACGGCCGGACAGTGACTTTGGATTTTGACATATTAATAAGAGAAAATCGTACAGTCAAACGAAAAGTGCAAATGGGTCAAATGGGTTGCTGCGTTCATTTCGAGAATTTCCTTCTACATAATCGAAAGCTGAACTTGGTTTGATGTTTGGCGAATGCAATATTAAAGATCTGTTCTCCTAACATCTTGCAAGGTTAGTGAATTTCTACCAGTGTCTATGATAAATTTCTTCCAGATGCGTTTCGTTTAGATGGTAGAGTTGATGCCCAAATTAACACCTGTGAATAAAAAATCAGACATTTATTAGTGTCGCATTCGAAAAAGACCTTGTTATCAAAATCCAGTTTTGGGTGCAATTGCGTTCAAAACTCAGTATCATGTCATACCAAAATGACAAAGTTCTATGTTCGGCAATCAACTGGTGTGTGTACTGCTCCATTTACCCGTGTCCAGCACCATACATCGGTCGCGTCACACGGCAACCGTCCGATAGAGTGCATAAACATCAACCTGCGTCGCTGAACAGTGATGCGACTAAACTGGTTTCAAACGTGGTCGTTTATTAGAATGGCTGTAGTAATTATGTCAGCAGGAAACTCGCTTGTCAGGCTGTCGACCGAATGATAAACCAAACCGACTGCGCAGTCCTCACTTTTACACTCGGAAGTTCATGCGGATACTTAAAATTCCTTGGCTTACAGTCAGTCAAACTCGCCACTTAGAACAACGATTGTGCATGTGCAAGTAATCACGCCGCCAATTATCTCCGTCGTCAGGATCTCCTATTCACATTGACTATGTTTCCATTTTTATTTGGTTGTGATTGGCCTGATGGTCATATATGGAAACGTGCTTTTGGCTATCTCACCACGCACATGGATTTAGGTTATTGGGGTTTCAATCGTGTTGTTTTCGTTTTTTCGAGTTTCGCTCGGTCTTCAAAAAGCTTGGACTGTTTTTGCTTGCACCACCGATGTTTTGGTGGCTAGACAAAATAAAGAGGTTTATCTTGAAAATTCAAAACCTTATCCTGGAATATTTACATAATGTAATGCTAAATGAAATTTTAAAATAAAAACTTGATACCACCTCTTCTCGAAATGCTTAGCAATATGCTAGAATCACAAGGCATCACAGATATACCAATCATATTTCATATATTAGTAGATCAACCCATGGTAGATTCAATTCAAAAGATTCGCTATTCCAACAAACGAGCGAACTCTCGTCGTAACTGTGTGCACTTCACTCAATCTTTGGCTAACTTATTTGGTAAGCATACGTAGTCTGACTCACAATCAAGCTGCACTATACGTATCGCAAAAAGTCAGATATACCATTTATTGTAACATATATTCCGATATACTTGGATATGAATTAATTAAATTCAGTCTGACTTTTCACTATTGCCACCCAGGTTGCTGTGAGCGCAGCTATTTTGATAAATGGTTCATAACACGGGCAAACTTGTCTTTTTTTCTAGGGCGTCAATAACTTTCGAAAGTCCGATTTCGCACGTTTGTTTCGAAAAATTCAGACATTCACGTTACGTTCGTTACCTATTTGGAAGTGATCAGTTTACTAGTTTACTCAACAAAACCGAATTATTCTACCTTTCACTGTCAAGTTCTACTGTTGTTCCTCAAGGGGGATTCAGCTGTTGGACTGCATCGCACAAGTTAGGACCCGATAAACGATATACTCTGGGAGATACTGAGGTAGGCACTGATAACCAACCCCATGGTTACTTTGCATTATTTACAACGACTAGACACAATTAGTTTAAAGGACGTTAACAATGGAGCGAATAATAATCGATAATCACAGCAGTGCAAGACATCGCCTTCAACCAAGCTTCGAGGGATGCCGCTAGCCAGCTGTGAAAGTGAAATAATACGCGGTATCACGACGGCCGTGGTACGTTATTTCATGCCGATAAACTTCAGACACTGTTCTTAACAGCTTTTATTGTCGGCCTAGTCTTTATATCGGTGCTATATTCAAACTGATTTCAACCCGTTTAGGCTGACGTAATACAAATGTCGAGAAACGAGGAATGGTTAAAGCATGCAAAGATGGCCAACATGGCAGTGCCCGTCTGCATCCATCCGCCGCATATATTCCGCTTGTCAGCCATGAAGCACGTTCCAATTGTGTTTGATTTGACATAATCTGAATACAGCCACACGTACAACCGTAAGGGTTATACAGGATGATTAGTACTTAAGGCCGGTTGCAAATGCTTCGCATGACAATATTAGGGAAAGAATCTCGCGGACATTTTTGAGCCCGTGCAACAGCCGTTACAGTGTTCCAGGAGCTGTAACCACATCGAGAGTGCTATGCATTTTCACTGGCCGACATTTCCAGTTACTCAACGTAGACCGAAGCAGACCATCCTTTTTGTAAACTGCTTAATCAGAACCTTGCATCATTAGCCGGAGGCACCATCGAAAGCTGAAAGAAATTCTTAACAGTTCACCGATCATTTATAGCAAGTGTTGCATGTGTGCTGCTACCTTGGTGCAACAAGTAAAGTAACCTATCGAGAAACTCATCCAAGTGCCAAACTAGACCGGAATAGAAGCATCCAAATGTCGACCTACGCTATATCCGTATGAAAGTCGCCAAAGTTTATCTTAGGCAGCCACATAGGGGAGTGTTTCTTGGAAGTTGAAGGCTTTTTCAACCAAGCACAGTAAAATTTACCACGAAATGCCTTGACAGGAAGAGAATATCTCATACTAATGTGATCGAGGATTTTGCCCGAACGCTGTGACGGAACATTTAAGGAACTGTACAGATTTTAACGAATACTGACCTGACCGACATAGAGAAATTGCATACGTAATGTGAGAATGCTGAAGGAATTTATCCTAATCGACGAAAGCTGGCAAAATCTTAATTGTTCTGTGCTTCACTTGACATTTCCTATCGAATTGGACTACTACACATCATTATTCATTAGACGAATAGAAATATATATATAATGAATATGAATTCTAATTCTCACTTGTTATCTCGTCTACAAGGAAAAAATAGTGCTAATTTCCAAAAACGTCTGTTCTTTTCAACCAGGGTGAAAGTCTAAATAATTTCTCTTCGAGTGTGTGCAGGAGAGCAGTAATCATTACACATTCCGACATACGTTTATGTTTCTAATGAAGCTTACAAAAAGTTAATGTGTTTTTAAACTGCAAATGCACCTTTCAGCTAAGCTGAAATTTTTCTGCATTATATAATTTACATATATATGTCAACGTAGAATAGATATTTTAGTTATATGTTAAATCAGCCGTGATTTAATAAACAGTGTACCGTCACATAAACCTTTTCATTATTTCAACATACTTCTACGCTTGTAAAGTTAACATTTAAGGTTGACATTCCCTTTTCAGTTATGAGTATTGATTGTCATCTGGTTTCTGCTAACGACTATTTTCATATATCTTCGATTTAAAGTTACTGATAAGTCATCGGCGACTTTATACCACAGCTCCGTGATGACCAGTCTAAAAGCTGTGTTTTGAAGTTCCTAAATTACATTTTGGTTGGATCTTACATAAGAATTGATGCATTGCACTATCAAACGATGAGGTTCGCCTTGCTCATCATTACACCATGAGACTGAGAACTTTTCCACAAGACCAATTCAGAAGACATCCCAAATCTATCAATTTGAGGCACATTATTAAAAGTTAGTACGATGAAATAATTTTCATTTTCTTGCACCAGGTGGCCGAGAGCACAACCAATCGTCTGAGCCTAACATCTACAATTTTCATTCGCTAAATAAAGCCTAGTTAGCAACATCTCTCCAGTAATTGTGTTCACATCAGCGTCTGACATTTTATTAGTGGTAGCTGTGCGACGACCTTCATCACCTCAAGTTTCAACATTCCTTCAGTTAAAATGTTTCTGGGTTCTTAAATGTGGCAATATCTCAGTCTGTTGACATTGCTTGCTCAGTTAATTTATTGCTGTGAAAAACAAACTCTAAAGTTGCTTGCGTTCTGTGAGGTAATGCCGTTCTATAAGCGCCGTCAGGTCCTTCATACGTATAAATTGTTGACCCAAGCAGCTCGTCTGCCATGGAAATTTCACCAGTCATAATTTCTTGCAAAGCCGATTGATAAACGGGTTCTACTCATATCACTATCTACATATCCTACATGTGCCAGTGTTTTATACTATTAACTGAAGAGACCAAACCAGATGTTAAAATCTACTGATGTCTTTTCTTGTTACTGGTAAAGTGAAACAAGAGGACCCATTGTTTCACAGTTCCTTAACACATTCTTTTTTTTTGATATTCTCATGTACCAACACAAAATTGAGCTAGACCATTGCCCATACTTCCATCCGCTGGAAGCTTTTTACATCACATTTACGTATATGAGCGTGCATAAACAGCTTCTATTGATTTCTGTATGTTATATTTCCTGAAGTTCAGTGGGATTCACATGCAATGAAAGGCGGCTAACACTTAATGGTTGCTCACTTCTCCATTAAACGACGACGAACCCCAAGTTTGGATTTGCCAAAAGTGCTTATGCCGCTCAGATGGTGTAGTACTGGTGTAACAACATGAGAAAACTTATTTGAACGTAATGAATGCTGGGTGGTGACGGCTTCTCCATTTGAATTTTTCCCAAATTGTATACTGAATTTTGAGGAACAAAGCCACAAAATCCGTCCTTAGATTTCGCACAGGTAAATGAATATTTTTCCGTCACAAAATGTGATTAAACTATTACAAGAAACTGTTGACATTATAAATAATATTGGGAGTTGTACGCTGTAATCAATTATGCGATAGGAAACGGAATACACCACATACGAGCATACCTTCGATTGCTAAAATTGAATCGGCGTGCATTAAAAAATAATAACTGAGAATATTGCGATACTCTACTGAACACTACAACAAAACAAAGATGTTGCATTAATACACCACACTATCACTACATTATAAAAGTATGCCCTTGATCACTGGCATTTGGTGTGGTAAGTTGAACGCCGTTTAAATAAAATCCGTTAGACAACAAGTTTAATGATGTACTCATCAAACTAACCTTTTGCATCGCCTACGTCAATTTTACTTATTAGCAAAATAGTCATGACGATAAACAATTCCGAACGCATTTTCCTCTTATGCTTATAGCAGATATCTACTGTTTATTATATAATGCTGAATTACCGATAAGAATATCCAGTAGTCACAGATAACTACGGTCTGATTGAACAAGCCAATCCTATTATAGCTTATGATAGAAAACAAGCACACCATAGTGTGCATGTCATTATGCACTAACAATTATGATCGTTTTGATCTCCGCTACGATAATATCATGTCATCATTTGCAAACAGAGCTGATTTTAAATTAAATCGATGAACCGACACAATAAGTGTAGGTTCCTGATAAAAATGTATAGTGCACACGACATCTGAGACGACTCATACATATATGCATATAAACCTCGCAAACAACAATTTCTTATTTGTCTATCGGTTGGTCCATTTGAAACAACTATGTAGTTGAACCGATTACGTTGTCTAATAAGATTCACTATTGCTAGTTATTTACACACTGTAGCCAAAGCATTTATGATGAATCCAAACCTTGTAATCGAAAACAGTGCATTCAGCTCATAATAACATTATGAAATTTAATAACTTACACAACAAAACATTAGTGCTACGAAACTATGAAACAAATGTGAAGACTTCATTCATCACAGTAATAACCACAACCAGTAATTGCATGTCGATTCGACAATGAACGTAGAGAACGGAGATTATAACACATAAAATGTTTGGTCACTAGAATATTAGTGAGTCCATATTCATATATTAGAATGTAGACCATAGGAAAATCACAATGTATATTATTTGGTTGCCTAAAATGCAACCAGTTCATTGTTTACAAAATTCTAAGCAGAGGTCAGTTAATGTGATCGAGTAACTTTTTAAATGGTCGTAACATACTTAGAACCATGAGTCGCAGTTGATCAACAATACCATTTTTTTACCTTACAGTCATACGGCCACGGGATAAGAGTTTCACTTCAACAGACGAAACGATCATTCATATAAGTTTAATATTCTTATTAGGGAAATATTTGAAATTCTACATCGCGTTTATGGATAACATCGAAATGCACTCAAACTTGAAGTTTGGTTCAAGATAGAAAATAAGACCTGCTTGAGAGTTATGATCTCCCTCTAACAGTTGAAGGAAAATAAGTCATTTTTACTTTTTACTTGTTTACTCTTTCACATGCTTCTGTGGAGCAGGTTACGTCGGTCGCACAATCAGGCGCCTTTCTCAGTCCATACGTGGGCACTACCCCACATGGCTGATTAGGGGCGACGTGAAGTCGATTTCGTGTGCAATTCTGGCGTACCTAGTTGACTCAGGGCACCAAGTGTCACCAGAAGTAGCTTTTCAGCCCATTTACCACTTGCCCAGTCGTCAATCCAGAGGAGTCAAATTTCGTATTCTGGCCACTGCGGAAACGATTAAAACTCGGTTGCGCAATCCACAGTTGTGCGCTCGGATGAAATCTGTACAAGCCCTACGATTAACATGGCCTCCGGTTGCCGAATCGACATCTCCGGCTGTCACTTTTGTCAACTAATTGCCCTCCAATTCGCAAACGCGTGACGTAATTGTGACTATCAGAAAACAATAGTGTCGCGAACAAGCCCGTTTTCGGTTGTTCATCATCAGGCTAATTACATAACAATTTATATGAAACGGAGTTATCAGGGCGAAACAGACAAAAACAAGTAGCTAGTTTAGGTGAAGTCAGACACGTCATCGACAGACATGAAAACAACGTTTGGTTCGATTACGTCACCATTATGACGCCAATGGAACCATGACGGGTTGATCTGTCATGGCAACTTCAACGCCTGAACAAAGCATTTTTGTGCGCACAAGGGTGAATTTCTTAAACGAATTCCAATCGCTTCGGCTGTGGCTAAAATTCGGCATCTGACAGTTTTTGAGTTACTGGCGTTGACTCGGTAAATCGGACGGAAACAGGAGTCCAGATTGACAGTATGATGTGCGACTAATTGCTTTTGACTAGGATGATGATGATCATGGTATAAAATGATCATGATATAATGATCATGATATAAAACTTTATGTAATTGGCCAGATGATGAATAACCGAAAACAGACTGTTCGCCCAAACACCTTTTCACTGCATAGGTTAACTTGGAAGTTACGTTGGTTTTGTCATGATAAATGAATTATCAACTCATCTTCGGTTTAGCTACAGGATACACGTAACGAATGAATCTGCAGGAGAAGACGAACCGGAAATCGTGCGCAGGATTAACTGTTCCTCTCACGGTGGTCTCGAATAACCGTTTACTGTATTGAAATGACAGCAAGGAACACTTTGTCATTATCGTTTCCATGAGGCCGTTGCATAATTCTGAGATATTGCTCAAACAGCGACCAGTTTTTTTTCAAGGGACATCGGTGTACACGTACAAACAGATTCTAATACATTCTACTTGCAGTAAACGCGTTTTTTATATGTGCGCTTCTCGAAACAGCGTAAACATAAGTCTAATTCAAGGGAATAAATCGAACAGCAGCAAGCTGAGAGCTACGCTTACGTAGTTCCCTGTTGTATCAGATAGTTTCAGACAACAACTCATCCATTTCTGGTTAAATTTCGGCGAAATATCTGTGTGCAGAAACTCAAGCTAAATAACGCTATTATATTAGCTATTTATACGGATGTTTCAACATATAGAACATTTTGTAGTGTGCAATCTGTTACATTCTAGCCAACGACTTATATTTGTAAAGCATATGATATAGTCTTTCAAGTAGGATCAATGTCCTCACGGTATTGCTTAATATATTAATATATTTGGCTGAATCTCCAAGTTAATTTTTCTGTTTCTGCTTCACAAGGCTTTCGATCGTACCTTTAATTGTAATGTTTCCCACGTTTAAGAGATCTTGACTAACTTCTAAATATATATCGCCGTCGATTTATGGATTGAAGCTGAGGCATAATCTATACGTTATGAAGAGTACTGCATAATGGAAGTAATTATGGCTCTGAGGTACAATCACCGAAACTTAAAAAAGTTGACTGCATGATACAGCAAAGTATTGCATTGTTTTAGGGAAAATAAAATTTGAACAATATACGTTCCGTTCAGACGTACGCATGAGTACCAGAATTTGGTTGTAGTAAGCCGGAGAAGTAAGCGACACATCTTTGTTCGAAAGTTTGCACAGAATTCGAATATACTTAAAACATAGGCGTTACGTGCAAAATTTCTACAAAGTTTCCGTAATTGGAAATGCAAAGGAAACATTGGTAAACAACTGGTGGATATTTCTAATGCATATTTTATCTATAAGGCTGTTAATCTACGTAAATTTGAGCAGATTCAAAAAGAGAGGTTATAACCTCCGCAATCCCATTTATATCACCGATCCAAGAGGGATGCAAAACAAGCCAACCATCTTGTGCCTTCCAGGAACAATGAAGGTAATTAGTGATGTAAGCGAATTGATCCGCAAGTTGAACGGTAAGATTAAAAACACCTCAAAAACGTTTCCAATTACATCGACACAAGAGGAGCTTAAACCAGAGCCAGATGAGCAGCAGTATCAAATAATTCTTTGAAACAGTCAGACAGCAAAATAAGAAACAGGAATAAATAGGTTGTGAAGAGAGCTCCCGTTGAGCAAAATTTCCAAAAAATTAAAACATGCACACAAGAATGCGATGTGCAAAAGAAAATTCGAGCAAAAGGTTCGCTGATGTCACTGCTGAAAAAAATGTTACCGCGTGTGGAAAACCATCAAATTTCTAAATGAATTTTGCCACTCATCGTGTCCCAATGGGCTAGACACAACTTCGAGCTACTAGTTCTTTCAGTTGTGTACTGTTGTATCATGAAATCTACGTTCATTACATGTTGTTGTGCTGCGTGTACTGCAAAACTGCGCCATATCGGCCGATTAACAAACAACCGTCCACAGTTTCATGCGGGAGGAACTGTTCTGTCAGATCCGGCTAAAATGAATAGACTTCGAGCGTAATGTGATTGTGCACATCAGTTCCATATACGAGTATTTGCCCAGTCTAAGTGTACGGCTAAAGCTAAAACGAACCAAATGCCATTCGACACACTGGGACATCGCACAGTTCAAGGAATAGATCAGCATCTGTTGTTCGTTCTGTCCTAC
>JTDE01008580.1:0-13938 GCA_014338405.1 Paragonimus skrjabini miyazakii | reverse complement strand
ACAAATCTGTGCGCGATATTCGACATGTTCAATCACGCCTATTGGCCAATTAAGTTTACGCTAGAGGAAGAGACTGAAAGCCAAATATCCTTTTTAAATGCGCACTCACACCGATGAGTAGATAGCACTATTTAACGCATTGCCTGGACAGGCGAATGCACAAACTTCCACAGTTTTGTATCTCAAACAAAAGAGAAATCTAGGACGTTGTGTGACTGGTAAACCATGTAGAATTTGTCCAACGGGTACGCTAAACAGTGAGCTTGGATTCTTGAAGATCTTACCCCATGACACCGGCTGTCCGGAACGATTTATCACCGGAAACATTATGAGGACGCCACCGAAACTTAGACTGCAAAACGTGAGAAAGAAACCTGTTTATTTGAGTGTTTTTCAAAGTCGACAATCCCACAGAATGTCTGACAAATAGACACAATCATGCAGTCGACAAGACCTATGCCACAACTGGATTGCCTATCCAATGCACAACATCCCTAGTTATCCGGTTTTATAACGAAGATGGACTGACAGTTCAGACCTCATATGTACGTTTATTTTTTCACTTGTTCCTGTGGACCGGTGTCCCCGGACCGAGTACGAGAACATCGGCCACGTTGGTTGGAGCACAGTTAACCATGATCAATCAACAATGTTGTCTATACCCATCTGTTTAAAGGTGAGCACCAGATGGATACTGACTAAGCCTTCCGAGTGATCTTCGCATGTCAGATAATTCTGGAGGATGTTCGAATGAGAGTACTCTATACTGCCGAGGCCATTGGAGTCAGACCTCTTGACCTGGTATCACGCCATCAAATGCGGTTTGTCCCAACGTTGCATCTGCCATGGCCACAAATCCAGTGGATCTGTAGATAGCTTGCACGATTAAGCCAATGGACGAACGTTATATTATGCACCAATCAAGCCATAACCAGTTGATTGACCACTGACTCAGTTCCTCTGTCATAAATCCGATCGATATCTCGATGTAATCCTATAAACTCCTCGTGTAGTTGAAGATTGTCTGGAACATATATTCGCCTATGCTTCCTTATTCTCAATAACCTATTTTCTGTTTCGACTAGAACCCGTTATATCGAGCATTGCCTGACAAGAGTTTGGTTACAAAAAGGGGGCCATGCCAAGCACCAGAGGGCTCTAGGAAAAGGCGGACGACGATACAAGGCTACCAGGTAGAATTTGGAACCTACAATGAACATAAAAAGTGTAAATTTGCGCTGCTTCCAAGTTGATGGACCTACGGCCCACAGCATTCAACTAACGGGGCATGAACGATGCTTGGAACGTTTCATGATTATCTGGAAAGCTCTACAAACGAATGGGGTGTCTTGGTACTTTTCGACAACTGCATCTCTAGCAAGTATGCTGACTGCAGTAATATTGTGAAGTATATACTGTTCATAGAGTATTCAAAATTTGATAGCAAGGAAGATTATACGAAGTTAGTTTTTGTTCGTTTTGAACATGGACCTCTTAGGTAACCGTTTAGGACTCAGTTTATCGGGTCAGATGTTTTAATGCATCGCGTACTATAATCACGATATTTCAAGAAGTGTGCTGTAGGTGCATGCAGCTTTCCGACAGCAGTTACTGATTGTGGCCGGTCTATGTTTAGTGAGGATAGAAGCATCAAACATATTTTGCCCACATGTGAATGATCTGAACGGTACCCCGTGATATATTAGTTTCGTTTCTAAGTGTATAGTGCTACCTTTCTATTGGTTAAGGTCTAGGGTGATTGAAATGGACTGCTATATATACATTTGTATATATATATATATAATGTAAAAAACCACAGGGTGGAAAACCTGTCACAGTATGAGAAAAAGTAATGCGTAAGGTTAAAAGAAAAGTGAACGGGGATGTGGAAGAAAGTTACAACGATGCATACAGAGACTCACAACATAATCGCCCTTTACTTTTAGTCTGCCATATCAGACAGCATCCACAACCAAAAGTATTCAGTGTCTTTCAGACCCCAGCCAGAAAGCTGAGAGCGTCCGACTGAATCAAGCTTCAAAGTGAATGTTGCATACCCCGAACTCAAGTCATACGCTAGCCACCGGGCTGCATCGTGATGGTGCATGGTGATGCCAACGAAGCCTGTGAGATGAGATCAGTGTGTTCAAGAGTCGACAGTCTATCCGTTTCGAAACTACGACACAGTGTTCTAAACAAGCGTTGCTAACGCTTCGGGGATACCGATGATCGAAAGATCGGGTAACGTTTATGATTGATGTTTCTCGATGCTCTAACCAGGCCTTCGAATCTGTTAGCGCAAAGGAAGCTGTTTACGAGAATCTAATCAAGCAGTGCCTTCTCCGTATGTGCTCAGGGCAATTTCAGCACCGGCTTGGCCGAAGGTTTGAGACGCTGGGTCTCTAGACAAGCGCACGTTGTACTCGCATGGTGAAGTGGCTAATGAAGGTTCGAGATGGAGCACTGAGCTGGAATCCTAAAACCGTGCTTCATTGAGGTAACCTATATCGAGGGTCTCCAAAGTACGTGGTTAGCTGCCTGCTGATCTTTTTTCATGTGTACGAACATCAAAGGTGACACGCTTGAATAATATTGGGCGGGGGGCGCGCGTAGGGGTTTGTGACCGTCAAACAATGGTAGCTCTTTGGAGTCTGAGACACTATCATTCTGACTGTGACTTCCGTCGCGAGCGGCAGATGAGTTAAGTTTCTGGTCTGTGCACGGAAACGGGATTGTGGAGTCACCAAGTGAAGAATTACTTGACAAACGAAGGGGACACGAGACAAAATGGGTTGGTGTGGTAAAATGTAATATGAGAGCAAAGTCAGCCGCCGACACTCCGGCCAAGGAGTTGTGGTAAGAAAATATGGAAACAATCATAATTATTACAAGTTCATGATTGTGAGGGCAGAATACTTCTCGGTTGCCCAGGCCGAAGAAGGGGGTTAGGTTGAAGAAATCCACTCGGAGCCCTTGATTCCAAAAGAAACCCAACCCACAAGACAGCGGAGCGACGTAAGGAGTTCGTATTTCATTGGGGGCCAGTGACCAGTGGTAGTTTGATTCATACCCCCTTCGGATAGAGTCCATCCATTCAGGAAGTTCAATGCACCCTGCAGGAAGTTGCGGCAAAAGCAGCAGGGCAGTTCCATTATTCACCAACGAAGGCAGATCTGTTGTAGTAGATCTGTACAGCTAGGTAACCCAAGACCGACAGGGTTGTGGAGACGCATGCCTCCTGCTATCAGAAGCCAGTGATGAAATATCTTTGTCTTCCGTTCGAATTGAGTGCAGCTATCCAAGATACCCAGCACATCTTGAGTACTCGCTGGAGCCGGTGGTCACTATGGTTGTTCGTACGTCTACCTCGAGGGTTTTTCGTAGTTGGCGGAGAGCGGAGGTGTCTGTACGCCACACAACGTCACAACGAGACTGGACCTTGACGTGGTGTGACGGCTTGCGCATCTCGATGACCTGTTGGGCTAAAATGGACGGTGTGACCACCACACCGACAGAGTCACTCATACCAGACAGGCCAATGGGTAGAGGTCTGACAAACCAGTCTCCGGGTCCTCTAGGTTGGGGGTTGGAAGAAGGTTGGCATCTTTTTCCGAAAAACATACCAGTTCTGGTACACTGCCACCCACCCGCTGCCTTGCGGTATAGGCTTTCTAGCCAAAAGCTTTGATTGAGAACCCTAATCGTTCTCCTGTCAATCTGGGCGCCCTGGCAGTATATCAGCCCACATACAACCATGAATAGTCACAACACCAGTAATTCCATACTGCATCGGCCGTCTCGCAGTATAAACCGGGTCGTCCTATATGCTGCATACAGCAAGATGGATAGGCGGAAACATGCTACTACTGAACCCTCCCCCACTGTCCTATCAAATTTAGTTTTCAGGCCCCTCCCAACCTCCATTTCTGATAATTGCTCTACAGGACACAAGACAAATGTAGCTAACCGTAGTAACACTGAGCCGGTAAGTTCCGTCTCTTACCATTCAGTTTTAGGCCTCCCTCATCCCTTGCTTAGACTCAGAATGCGAATCAATATAGGTGCCTTCAACGTTCGCATTCTAAAACAGATAGATCAACAGGTCGCTCTTGTACGAATGTTAGACTCATTGCATGTAGATGTTTGCTGTGCCTCGGAAACTAGAATTCAAGACAGTAGTCAGCGTATGGAACTAACAGCACCCGCATTGTCTACCCGATACTGGTTATACACTTTGGGTGACTCCACAGCCGTCGTTACTGGTCAGGCTGGAGTAGGTGTAGTCCTTAGCACGGCGGCTGCAGCCGCACTAGTAGATTGGATCCCTGTTAACAGTAGACTGTGCCGTCCGCCTGGCAGGTTTTGTTAAGACCAGCTCTAGACACAAGACTTTCAGAAATCTTTTCGATTTGTCTGCTTACGCTTCTACTGACTGTAGTGACATCGGCGTCAAAGACGCGTTTTGTTCGGAGCTAGCCTCTCTTCTTCAGTCGACACTTGGTTCTGATATAGTAGTTCTGGCCGGAGATATGAATGCTCAGATCGGCCGCCTTGGTGAGGCCGAATCTCGTTTAGGTGGCAGGTTTGTGTTATCGTCACATCGGTCATATAATGGCGGGCGATTGTTGAAGCTGTGCGCTGAGTATAAGCTCTTCTTAGTCAGCACTAGTTTAGGCATCGTGCACGTCATTGCTATAATTGGCACCCGCCTTCTTCGAATCAGGCATGGTCTCAGATGGACCACATAGCTGTTGGTTACAAGTGGCGTGGTTGCATTCAAGACTGTCGTTCTTATTGGAGCACCTACTTGGACTCAGATCAGGCATTGGTATGTTGTCGTTTTGTTCTCACTTTTGCTGGACTACGGCCCAACCGACAGCAACGGCTGACTGTTGATAAATTGGCTTTACCTTCGGTAAAGCATAAGTACCAAACCAGCTTGGAAAGCTGCGCGTAAGCGAGCTAATTCCGAAGAAAGCTGCCTTAGTGGTAGTCACGCCGAATATCTCAATAGCTGCTGAACACAAATGGCACAGGCTATTTAGAAAGCGGGTATTATAGCATGTAGCCCTGGGGTACATGGACTAAACAAACATTAGCTTTCAGAGAAATCTCTGGAGTTGTTAGAATTCAGATGGAAGGTTCTTCCTGGTAGTTCACATAATAAGTCTAGAAGAGATATCCGTAGGAAACTGAAACATCGTCTAAAGGCTGACCGTGAGATTTAGTTAGTG
The DNA here is from genome assembly GCA_014338405.1 of Paragonimus skrjabini miyazakii. Classification (NCBI taxonomy): domain Eukaryota; kingdom Metazoa; phylum Platyhelminthes; class Trematoda; order Plagiorchiida; family Troglotrematidae; genus Paragonimus; species Paragonimus skrjabini miyazakii. Next base: position 8,704 of record JTDE01008580.1, on the reverse strand, counting down.
GAAAAAGTTAAGGAAATGGAAATCGCTTTTGCTTCAGGGAACACCGGCAAACTCTTTAAGCTGATCCGTACCACTGGTCGCAGGCGACCGTCTGTCAGTGAAACTATCAGCGAGGCAGATGGCACACTAATTTATAATAAGTCCAGAAGGTTACAGCGTTGGGCGGAACACTTTGAGGGTCAATTTAGCCGGCCTCTTGCTTCTGTTGTGTTGGCGTCACAAACTTGTGATGTAACTCCCTGGTCGGTAGATTTGGAACCACCCACTGAGACTGAGGTTCGCAATTGCATTTCGGCTGTTAAACGTGATATGGCTGCTGATCCGGATGATCTCGTGCCGGCACTATTCAAAGAAGGTGGAAATGCGTCTTTAGAGGCCTTGACTCAGTTGTTTAACCTTGTGTGGACGAGGGAGACCATCCTTCCGTGCTGGAGTCACTCGATAATAGTTACCATATTTAAAAAATGGAGCTCGGGGCTCTTGTGAAACCCGTAGGGGAATCAGTTTGACCAGTCATTTCAAGGGTTCTGGCATCAATTATACTTCGTCGACTCACTGCAGTTCATGAGATAAACATTAGAGAAGAACAGGCAGGGTTGTATAAATCACATTTTTATCTTCCGTCAAATTCTGGAGCAGCGTCCTGTATCGTCGGCCAACAATCGCCGTATTCCTCGATTATGAAGATGCGTTCGATTCGGTGGATCAATCTACACTTTTGGAGTCACTTAAACGCAGATGTGTATCGATTAAGTATGTGAACATACTGTCGGTGCTTTAATCCCATACTTCAGCTCAGGTTAGGGTTTACGGTAAATTTTTTGACAGTTTCAGCACCATGAGCGGCGTACGTCAAGGCTGTCCCCTTTCACCATTTTTGTTTAATTTCGTCATGGACGAAATAATGGAGGACTGTCTGCGGCATTCAAGTGATGCCGGTGTGGACCTCCCACCTGGTGAAAGACTGACTGATCTTGATTATGCTGACGACAAGGTGTTGCTGTTTGACAACTTTCAAGCGGCACAAACAACGCTGAACGCTATTTTACGTTCCGCTGATTACTTCGGAATGCGTTTTGCAGCCTCAAAAGGCAAAGTGCTTCTGCAAGATTGCCGTAATTACGTAGGTTTAATGTTAGATAATGAAGTCATGGAGGTTGTTGACCGGTTTGTATATCTGAAAGCTGCATCAGCGGCGGCGGAGGAGGTGTACGGAATGAAATAGAGGCTCGTATTTCTAAGGCTAGGGCGATGTTCGCTAATCTAAGACACCTACGGAGACAGAGAGGTATTTCCCTGAAACTTGAGGGTCGCGTATATCAGACAACGGTGAGGGCTGTATTACACTCAGGGTAAAGGACGTGAACCGCCTCTAGGTATTCGACCACTAATGTTTGCGTTCAGTTGCTCGTATCGGGTGGCACCAGCGAGTAAGCAACGAGGAGTTTAGGAAGCGGGTATTTGGTAGTGATTGTCAAACGAGTTCTTTTGTTCAGTCACTACATTTGCATAGACTTAGATGGTTAGGTCATGTACTAAGGATGCCAGCTAGTCGTTTGCCACACCGAGCACTGTTCACCGACGCTGCGGCCGACTGGCGTAAGTTGCGAGGTGGACAGATGATGACCTGGCGTAGACAGATGAAATCGTTCGCGAAGGGGTTGGTCACTGTAGATCGGGTTCGTCTCCCAGGCTGGGACCTTCGTGACTCGTAGAATCGGTGGCTGGAGACATTAGGTGAGATGGCGGCTAACCGAGCTCAGTGGCGTGAATGTTGTCGTTAGGCCGAGTTGTCTGTACAGTGAGTGCACTTGATGACGCGGGGCAATGAAAGCCGTAAGGAAGCTGACTTGCTAATGACGCCTTACTTTCACTTACAGCTCGGTTGTTTGTTTGCAAGCTGTAGGCGCCTTGATGTTGTATGTTTGAATATAGAATTAGTTATGATTAGTAGTTGCGTCCATTCCCCTCCCTTTTTTTACTCTCTTCTCATATAGGTTTTCTTCCTTTTTTCCTTCATGGTTGTGTGGCAGTTAAGCATCAGTGTGAACCACTGATGTATTGCTGTCGATGATGATGATGCACGCCACACGGATAGCATGCCAGATGGATGGCGTGCTGTTGATGTGCTTCCGTTGAAGCATCAGAATCTCTTTCACGGGGTAACATATGCCATGTCGCAGTACCGTCAAAGAGCTTATGTGGCATTGAAAAGGAGACCCGACTACCAACCGTGAATCCACCACACCATAGTAGTACTACGGTCCATTGGCCGCGACTAATCATTCACCGGAAGAATCCCACTTATTTCGCAGTTAGCTCCCCTGTAGAAGGCTGTTCCCCAATCGGCAACCTGGTGACGTGCCCGGTAGCGTTGAGATAGTTCACCCGTTTACCTGGTACCGGCTTCAGCGAACTACCATGTCGGAATGTTTCCAATAAACGGTGTGGACGTTTGTGAACTTCCTAACCAGGTTAACAGCACCTATCTAACTTGTTCGGCGGAACAGTCAAGACTTCTGTAACCGGTGACCACGTCATCGCTTAGTCGCCTTGTGATTTCCTCCAGTTATCGGCAATCACACTGGACAATACGCGTTGCGGCAGACGCTCCGTCGGTTCAGAGAACTTGACTCAACCGACGAAAACTGTTTTCCTTGTCGGTCGCGAACTTGCACATTTTCAAAAGAACGGCGCTGACCGACTGTCGCGTTGCACACAGTCGTCCCATTTGATATAGACTAACTGGCGAAAACAACTGTAATCGAATACCAAGAGTCTTGGTGCATTTTTCGCATGAACAGGCCAGTTCTCTGCCTTACGGAGCAAATCTGAATGCACCTAGGAAGCGTAAATGCTGCATTTAATCGACAGATGAACGTCACAAGTGACGAAGCTTGACGATTATACTACGTGCATTCGCAATCCACGTAGACACCTCGTCGGCGGTATTACGAGCCAATGGGGTGCCACCACCCAGATAGGTGATGTGCACGTCAATCTCGAGCGACTTGCCTGCAATAACGAAGACAGGGTCAATGTCAATCCAATCTTGTAACAATAATGTATGCTTTGAAGACACCAAGTGTATACCAGACGGATCAATCATATCAATTAATTGGTCCAGCGTGGTCTGCGTGTTTTTCGCGGAAGAACTAAATGAAACAACGTCGTTTGTACATGTAATATCGGTCAGCTTGTTACCTGACAGAAGCCTCACTCTGAAATCGGCTGAATTTCTCAGGGCTCCTACCGGAATGTCTTCCTTCATGAAATTAAAAAGGAAGAAAGAGTTTAGTGGTCTTTTTCGAACGCTATTTGATGCGAAGAACGCTCGTAATAGCTGCCCCCAGATATGTACCTGGCACTCAGAGTGGGCGTACAATGGTTTCAATAAATTGGTATACTTCACTAGAACTCCGGTACAACGAAGACAATCTCAAAGGGCTTTTCGGACAACTGGGTCAAAAGCATCCTTGAGGACCAAAAATAGCATGACCGTTAGCTATGAGAAAAGAATGTCGATGCTTCAGGCCACCTCAACCTAGGGCTTTAATACGTTTTATTAATGAAATCTCTAAAGGCACTTCGTTTTCCGACGGAGGACCGTCAAAAATGTCGTAACTAACCGTACTGAACGAGCCCTATCATGCCAACTGAACTTCTCCCCAAAGTCAAGTCTCGTCGACAGGTTGCAAATTCGTGAATCGTTTTTTTCACCTATAATCTCATTGACACTTTGTCTGCGGTCGAATTGGTGAAAACGGCACCCACCTGTTCCCTGACAAAAGTGCCTTCTCTATCTCTCTAGCTCACTCGGAGTAGTAAGCCTCACGGTCTTTATGCAGACTTCTTAATTTTGCGTCTCATTTCACAGCGGTCCTTACCGTATTTGGAGCCAGAACGGATCAGTCGACGCTTATTCCTAATTTCGATCGAGTCCGCAGGAATCTACTTCAGTCACATCTGTGGTGCTCTTTTGGAATAGACCTCTTCAAAAGAGATGTACAGCTACTGAAACTTCTGCCCAATGCTTATTTGGATTACTTCACTCTATTGATCCCGGCAGCTTAGCCGTCGGTGCTGTTCGATAAGCGCGTAGTATATTTTTGTTGTTCAGTTTCCAGCTGAGTGGTTTGTATTTGCGGGCAGTTGGCCTCTGGGTAAACGGTAAAACGAAACGGTCACAAACAACTGCATATCTTCAGTCAAGATGGTTGCTTCAAACCAACCGATAGCTGACGGCGGCATGATCGATTTGCGTCCATAGTTGAGTTGCACACGTCGGTTTCCATGTGACACATTACCATCGTTTTTGCGTAAATGCCCAGTTCTACATGCAGAGTCCGTGAAATGTGCGCAGTTGTAACAGCCGATCGCCACTGTTGGTACGTCCAGTACCAGCACCGATCGTATCGCCCAGCCGCTTCTCTGGATCATGGTGATCAAATTGTGTGCTCATGTCAACAGCAAGCATAACGATGTCCGAGTGTTTAGTTTGTCTCAGAAGACCATACTTGACGACATCTGAACTGTTGTTTGATTGGAGTGTATGCAGATATGACAAACGGAGATTTTATGGTCTGTCGACAGATTTTGACGGAAGTTCTAAGTCTGACGACACGTAGGCGATCATTCACTAGGATATAGTTGAGCAGGCTCTGCTCCGCCTTAGTGCTCAGTACAATCCCCATTCCAGCTTGGCCGCGAGATTCGACTTCGTCGTCACCAAAATCCCTGAGAAAGAACCGCTGGTCCATTGCACTATCTAAGGACGAATTCAAGTAAACGAGAGAGCGCGTTTCGAAGACATCACACATCCAGTTCGGGGCACGAAAGGGAGCTTGCCTGGAAAACTAAAATTGCTGATCTAATTATCGGAATGTGGGGACATTAAAAGCTCTGATGTCTATCTGTCGTCTTGGTTTGTGGGAAGAAGAATTAAGGACAGAAGAGGGAAGAAGATGAAAATGATTGGACTTGTCTGTCAGGGCAACGATAACTTCTGTTATTTCCTGGTCGTTCACGCCGCGGAATGGGACCGACTTGGGGGACCCCACTTTAAACTTCTGACCCAAAAGCCCGACTTACAAGACACCAGGGGATAATGCTCACTTGGGAGACCCTACCCGGAGTCAGTAACTCATGAGTCTGATCCACCTGACAGTAGGAAGTTTACTTGGCGCGGGGACGCGATGAATAAGTCGTCGATGTCTGATTCTGATCACTGTTGTGCACAGTGATTGTGTTTGAGACTGCATCAAGCTTTCAAATTATACTGAAAATTCTTCCACCGTATTAGATAACACACTGTCGGTCACCGCCTACCGTTGGGTGATCGGAGTGCTTCTCAGTTTGGGAATACTTGTTCCATTCCCCTTCTTCTTTATTCTGAAGACAGCAGTACCGCAGCTATTAAAATAGTTCTGTTATGTGTCTATAGAATCGTGTCTCTGCTTGAGTGCTTCTATACGGTCTGTCGGTCGGCCTGTCTGACATGGTTCTATCTGAGGGAACCAGTGCCTCTCCGAATCGATGCAGTGCCAATGTACGGTGTTCCGAACTAAGTAATAACGGTGACCTGATTATCCTAAGTGTTGTGCATAACAGTCCTCCTCGGCTTGACCTCGACGATTCGCAATCGTTGAAAGAAGACTACTATGAAAAAGCCGTCTTGCATCTTTGACGCATTACATGACATAGCCCTTTTTGCTGCACTGTAGAAATTTCGATTCGCGCAGAAAATTGAAAGAAAGTTTGTATATTGAAGGGAGTTGGAAATCAAACTGTGTTTCTGAAGAACTTTTGTAAATATTTTCAATAAACTCCCTCATTAACCATTTCAGTCTTGTTTGTCTTACCAAAACTTTTCTTAGGTTCGGCATGGACCCCTAAGAGCATGCATTCAGAGATACGATAAACACTCTGCAGTAACAAAGAACATTATGACAAAGAGTATCAGGTTGCTTTGCTTAACAGAATTACCATCCTGTTAGCGTTAATGGAATTCCACTGTAGTTTGCTTCTATTTCCAAAAATTGTCTTGTCCATCATGCTTGCATTGCTCACAAGCGTTTGTGGATGACAGTTTGAGTGTATCGATTTAGTGGCGCTTAAAGTGAGGTCAGGGGTAGTTAACCTGCCTCTCTGGTACGAGGGTCAGTGCATCTCCTCTGGTCCGGACAGAATATGCGTCACTGTTGTATTGTAATAAAGACGAATCTAGAGTAGTTCCTTTGTTCGCAGTGTTTTGATTGAAAAATGTATATGGTTGCACTGTAAACTTATGAAAAGCAATCGATAAAGTTGAGGGGCAAAAGAATGTTCATACTCATGGTCGGACGGAAATTCTCTTGTACAGTTCACAATACTTTTCTCATAATTGTGACTCTCTTCAATTCTTTGTTTCCTTTATCTTCGGCACTTCTAATAGTGAGGTCTAACCCCTTCCCGACTGGCCCTGTCATATACTTGTTATTTAGATTCTGCAAGTTTCTGAAATTTAGATATTTTCCACGATTTCCGCTAATTCCATTGATATACATCAAACCATGATTATTTTTACTGCATCTCTTGTGGATTTTGTCCGACACGTGTTCGCGTCTTCCATCCAGGTAATGTCGGCTCTGTCCGACTACCTCCCCATTCGTTGTGTGGCGTGCTGCGGTGGCCGCAGCAACGTGGCCGAAATGTCTCGTGAACTGTCGAAGGGCGCACATGTGGTTGTGGGCACCCCGGGACGAGTGCTTGGTGAGTCGACCTATTCATTTAGTTGTATATTTGCCTAGACCGCATAGTTTTTTGTTGTCCATACAGCGTGTTCTTTTTAGCCTACGTGCTTGTTCGGAAGTTTTTTTTCTGAGCGCTGTTTAATTTTTTTAATTTTTATTCGAGTATTCCAGTCTTTCGTACTGTTAACCTCAGTGTAGCTTTTTAATTACATATGTATTGGAACATCACTCTGAGTATAAAGTAAGCGACACTTGCGTTTTGGAGAAGAATTGTTTTTTTTCTCAGTCAAAACTCATGTCGTTATTATACAACATTCAGTGTTTGGTGATATAACATTTCACATTTCCTTGGTTTTAACCTTGTGGTCGGTCATATAGTGTTGTGGCTGTAATCACCGTTCACAATAACAATGAGGAGGAAGGTTTTGACAAATCATGATTAAAGAAATGTAGTTTAAATGGCGACTAACGTTTTCGTAGATACAGGAACACCCTTAACTACAGAATTTTGTCACTTCAGTTGGTCTTTTCACTTGATTACTTGTGATTAGTACGAAGTCACATTTGCTGATTTTACTCAATAGAAAACTCGGAGTCTTACTGATACATAGAGTTGTTGTAACCTGCTTGCTTTGCGGTTTTTTGCAAGTATTGGCAATCTTGACGAATAGCAGTACCCGGTGTAATTAGCCAATTGAATGGATGGTCCGTTTCTGGTGTGGAAAAATGTGTCTAATATTGCTGACCCTTGTTCTCCGTTGCTGGGCTCTTTCTTTGGCCTCAGTTTCATACGTATGCTGTTCTGTATTTTTGACTTTTTTGTCATAATTAAGTGGTCGGTTGAATAACTTGAGAGTTCCGAGGATCTTCGGTTTCGAGATAGTGAGCCGATTTGTTTTGAGTTTGCATACGACCTGTTCTTCCGCAGATCATCCCGAGCCGTTCACATTATAGGGTTGGCCAGTATAGGATTCCTTGTGCAACCCCCAGAGTGTGGTGTTTTTGAGAGTATTCATCGTTTTGATTTATTTAAGTAATTTCATGTCATCAGCTTTTGATTTTACTTTCGCGGTAACTGTGATGGTGGCAAGGACACGTGATGCATTCATCCACTTTTGCCATTTATGGCGTCATACAAAAATCTGCTTATGGATTACTTTCCTGGCTTATCAGACGTATAAGTTATTCACACTGTTGTAGTCTGTAGATGCATCTGTGCTAGATGTGAGGTGTTGTCAATTGCCTAAACATTGCTGCGAACAACGTCTACTCTTATGCCCATGAATGTAGACCCCCACGAAAGGACGACATGATCGATTATGTGATTCGTCCTTGGTTATAAAGTCGACAGTATTTTACCACTCTGTTTAGTCGGCGTACCAAGTCCAGTTATTCGAGTGAAGCATAGAAGATGCATGATGAAGAGTTACAGAGTTAAGTTGAAAAGGATAACCGGGGAGGGACCAATGACAACATGTGTTCGCCTGTCTACCTTACTGCGTACAACCTGTGGGGCGACCCGACCAATGCATTGTTAGATTACCCTTTGTGCAAAAAGTCATGGTTTTATACAGGTTGTGGATACTGTTAGAACAAGCAGATCTAGATAACAGAATGATTATGGTTCTTACAAAACTGTACCTGAAGATAACAATCAAATAACAGCGGTTTACAACTAGTGTCAGTTTCCCCCGAATGAGGTGTCAACCTTAAGCAAAAATTAGGGGGCCAGACGAAATTAGTTCACCTGACCTCTATCTGTTGAACTGCTTAGCCTGAGTTTCTGTTAGTAATTCTTAAATCGTCCAGTTTATCCCTACAATTCATCTACCTGACCTATACTGCTGTCTGCACGTAGTGGTCGGGCTTGTGTGTTGCTTTGATCCGCCGAGCTGTGCTGACTAGGATTTTGGTCCTTCCAGATGCAACCCTTTCAGACAGGCCAGAGGGGAACAGTCAGACAAAAGGTAGAT
>JTDE01008579.1:6290-17501 GCA_014338405.1 Paragonimus skrjabini miyazakii | reverse complement strand
TCCTATTCCAGAAATCGGTACAGAGGAAGGATACTAAAACACCCCGAGTAAATAGCCGGTCGGCTGTTTCTGAAGACATCTCCCAAATTTCCCTTTTGTTACGTACTTTCCTTTGGAACACTCCCATTCTTTGTACCCTTTATGGTAATATGTGCTTGTGGTGACAATTGGCTGATACGCGCTGTTTGTTGTGCAGTCGTTCTCTTTGTGTTCCGTGATTGTGTCGCTGTGACGAGCGTGACTTGTGACTGTTGTTTCGTGTGTTTGTTGTCAAGTGTCCCTTCTTTGAAGGTTATTCTCCACATTCCAGCCCGTGATCAGTCGACTGTGAACTTGTATCTGCCTTGTGCACTACATAATAGTGGGTGTTGTGATGGCACGTATACGTTTTCTTCTGAAGTACCTTTTTATGTTCGATTAATATTTAACCGTACTATGTTAATGAATGATGTATTGTGTATAAATTTGATTTTAGGTTACGGATTATCTACAAGGATTCAAAGATCTATTCGAGGATCGAGAATTCTCTAGCTTCGTGGAGTTTTGAAGTTGGTTAGGAAAATGCATGAAGGACCACAGTGTTTCATACGTGCTTGGTTCAAGCAATAAATCAAGCAATGGACGCTTGAAGTACGATAATGTGAGTGTGATTACTACTGAAGTTAAGTGGTTGATGGCGTACCGGTGTATTAGGTACAAGCGACGTAGGAGCGAAAGCCGCGGATTACGACGTGCTTAATGAGTTGAGTTCACTAACTTTCCATTGCTCAGTTCTCGGGATACGTGCTGTCAACGCCGTTAGGAGGAATACCATGTTGGTTGTTGGCTCTTTTACATAAGAACACAACCACGACCTAACTTCCTTGCTTCACGATGCGCACACTACAGATCTTTGGCTCACTGCAGGCGAAGTGAGAGGCTATAGGCACCTGTTCGAGTAAACACTCCAACGACGGAGTTAAAGCAGTATGCTGCGGATGTCCACCGTCATCGGTGGAAACATCCGACAGTAAGTAAGTGGGTTAGTGTACATAGATGTTGCGGAAAATCTACCCCAATTTCTTGGTCATATGAGGAAAAATGGCGTATTGTTTATCATTAAATATAGCTGCACGCACATAAATTCCGCAAGGAATCAGCAAGTACAGTTATTCGGATTTTTTCTTGATGTGGTCAACGTCGATCCCACGCATGGAACCAACCGCCACAAACATGTTCTTTTATCAGTTCACATTTGCGGTTGTAGCTTGAAGCCATATCAGTTTCTTGTCACAGATGGGATGGGCCATGGAAGATCCGTGATGTATGGTTATGTTCGCAGTGAAAAGTGTGCTTTCCTGCGTCGTTTGTTTGAAACTTTTCGTGATGTGATGGGGGACCATATACATGTGAAAACGTTTGTGATGGACAAAATGGCGGCCCAAATGCGAGCAGCACGAGTCGTCTTTGGATGCGACATAATGTTATGTTGCTTCCATGTTCGAGATGCCGTGAGGGAACACGTAAGTTGGTGTAGTTAACCCTATAATCACCATTTAGAGAAATTCATTCAAAAGTCGCTATTTGTTTCATCGCGTTGCCACTTTAGGTAACCTAGAATAGTGAGTGAAAACGGTTGTTTATTTGTGCTTATGGTTCAACCAAGATGTTGCGCTGATCAGACGCACAGAACCAATGTTTATGAACTAACTATTGCGCAATCGGCTTTATATTAAGCCTAAGTGGGTCATCCATGCACAATCAGACGTTGTTCACTTCGAAAACCGAACAAACAACCGTCTGGAAAGTACAACTGGGCGATTTAAAAAGCGCGCTCATCCACGAGATCATTCGGCCATGGCCATCAGTAAAGTTTGGTTCCGCAGAAAGTGGCTAATGCGGGAGTTTGAGATGCAGTTTACGTATGGTTGTGACCACCATGAGGTGGTTAGCGTGGATGTGGACGTCAAGAATATACTCTCTCGGCTGACGACGTTCGCCAGTCAATTAGTGTTGAAGCTCCCCTACTGCATTTTAAACGACAGGAAGAGTTCAAGGTAACCGCAGATTATTATATATCAATTTTTAGATTCGGGTGAGCCATGATAGTGCACACCACACGGTCGACGTCTGCAGTGGCAGGTGTTAGTGCAATTTCTGCTGGTCCATGTGGTTACCATGCATTCACATGTTGTCCGTCATCAAAAAAGCTTTTTTTGCATACAGTAGGTTGTTGTTAACGAAACCTTATTTGTTCTAGGCCGTTTTCCAATTCATCAACGGTGGCTTGCCCAATACAATTTGCCTAGATGTAGCATGTTTCGGCAAGAAGTAACTGTCGCTCTTAATAATCCATTTCAACCGGATTACAAAATGCTACATCAAGGGTTGGCCAAGCTGCAGGATGTCAATCCCAGGACAGGAAACCGTGTTTTCAAGGCTATTATAGCTTTCATGCACCAGTCCATCGTGAAGGTTAGGGCGGCCTTACCACAGACGGACCTCCCCTTGCTCTATCCTGGAGTGCGAAACAGCCAAGATGGGATCATAATTTTCACATGGGGGTGCTCTGTGGATACTGTGGTGACTCTGTTGACATGAATGGCTACCGATAGGACAGTGACCGGCAAGTTTTCCATCAAGGATGCATTGAAAGTGCCGATTTATCGCACTCCCTTATCTGCACTGGACAGCTGTAACCCCCTCACCACATACGCTGCTATTTCATGAACTATTCAGGTTTAGTTGACTTCACCTCAAACAATTCACTATCTCCGAAGTTTAAACCGAAAATAAGACCCCGTCCAGTGCCACTAAGTTCTGATGACCCGGTTATGTGGGACGATGAGTTTCTTGTTGTCGTTCCGCACAAACGAGTGCAAGTAAAAGTATTACCAAGTGATGTGACGGATGTCATTGACTATGGTAGGTTATGCCACACCTTTGACGTGACGTAACGCTTATTTTTAGACATGCACACATCAAGAAAAGGACTTCTACTGAGGCATAACGGAAAGCAAGTAGGCTGCAGAAAATCGTTCGACATGATGGAGATAAGGATGTACTTGCAATAAATGAATTTCAAATGTTCCATTTTATTTTCACTTTACTTAGTGGCGTTGTGGCTATAGTGTGCACGTGGGCTGACTGTCGATCATAGACGTCAGTGCGTGATCTCTGGAAGGCTTATGAAAGCCTATAACCACACCCAATTCTTGTCCATCATAATGCGAAACCTTCTTAAGCACGATTTCAGTGAGCAGTAATAATGGCAATCAGATCACATGGATTAAAGCTCACAGTATGCCTAGAAATCGCCTACTGTAGTCGTTTGTACTTGCTCACGGTGTCACTAAATATCTTATGTTTCCAGTTCCACGTGGTTTTGATTATACACCCTCACATTTAAGTCGGCTGTCTGTAACTGTTTCATGGATTATCGAAAGCAGAATTTGGAGAGAAATATTTTAAAACTGATATTGTGCACGTGCATCACTCTTTTGTTGCTAAAACTCCTTAGATCAACCAAAGTCCAAAGTTCGGCTACCTGGCCAACGTAGTTCTTTATCGAAATCTCGCAGTTCCTTAAGGACCCTGATAGAACTACTCAACAAATTAAAACAAACTCACTTCTTACAGAGAAATGGGCACATTTCATGTTTCATTCAGGATATTTTAAAACCCCATATTACCTGCCCACTCTTGTGGACATTTATCCCCTGCGGATAGCTTTGAGCGCATCATAGTGCGTTACAAACTCTTCATTCCAAATGACAGCTGTTGCCAGCACCAGTCATTTACATTGTGAGAGAAAGTTGTGAGTGACTTGCCGATGCTGGTAGGCCACCAGTCCTCCTTGGTCGCCTGAATCGATGAAAGTATGAACGCGTTTTATGTGGATGCGTGCTGAACATGACCGTCAGAATTATAACACCATAGGCCAGTAGCATCATATCATTTTGTAAATGGGGTAACTCGGACAAAACTCTACGTCCACCTTCGATGGGGTTTGGAAGAAGGGGAGACAGTTACAGTACCGAGAACGAAGGGAATGGATGTTCACCACGGTAGAAAAGATAAATCACCGTTCTGTGGGTTCAGTAGGCTGGTTGCAGATCCAGTAAGCTCTTGACTCTTAGATGGCCTGTTTCTGGATATTTTTAGGCAGTACGTGGATAAAACCACACATTGTCGGACGCTCTGTAGATTAATCGGGGAGTTAGCAGTACACTGGTCGCTTTTTAGGTAGACGGGGATTGAGGTATTGTGTTGAGGGAAGCGTGCTTGCGTATAAGTTGCTCGGTGATGACGGATTTTTTATGTGGCCTGAGTGTAGTAGGTAAGTGGGTATGCGCTAGACCATCGTTCAGTAACAACTTAGCATGTCTTTCCTGAAGAACAGTCGAAACGTAGTCCCAACAGGTATCGAACTAAAAGAATGCAGTAGAATTTGGTAACAAACCGTATATTTCCATAAATGTTTGGAAATTCGATAAGCAACTACCTCTAGACTAGTCTGGTACCAACGGGAGTAACCAAGAGAAATAATAAAGTAAACGCGAGGTAGGCTCCGCCTACTCTGCATCACTCAGGAGCGCGCCGAATGAAAAGGGCGTGAGACTTCTGGGTGCATTGAACAACGGTCAAAAAGCTCCAGGTCAGCTGACCTTGAAGAATGGAATAGTAGATGAGTCGCTAGGAAAAGTACAAGCACTGGCTGTTCACAATTAGTTGCACGACTGAAGAAAGTGGCACTGGATTCATATTAGGTGTCCTATAGCAGGCGTACACTGAATCATGCGCACATAACAAAAAACATGAGAATGCGGCTGTAGTCTGGATCCGTAAAGAAGCCACACGAGCTCCGGTCGCTTCATGCAGGAGAGTCAACAGAAGGAGTGGTTATGGCAAAGCGAAGACGCACGGAGTAGTCCACGACAATCAGGTCTCCAACGGACTGACAGTACTGTCACACCGAATATACACGGAACTCAATTCCTACCCAGCTTGCGGGAAGAAAGAGGGGGCGGAGTGTGCGTGTTTACCTTTGAGTAGTTTGAGAGACACGTTAAGCTGTAAATCGCCTTCTGGACGTGGAATTCATCGCAAGGAAGCTTCTCCCAAATGTTCCCATCAAGGAGCGATCAACATTCCTCACATAGATTTCGGATTCTTGCCCACATCTAGCAAACCAGAAACATCGGTTGTCAGATTTTTTGTTATCACCTTAGATCTAGGTCTAACGGAACACACACAAACCTCGACGAAGTGGCTTCTAGGTACTGTTCCGTCACGACTATATGTTACATTATCAAGTGAATCTATAGAGGTAACCCTCATGGATCGCATCTCATCGCTTTGCTCTCAGTCACATCAAGGGACTTCAAAAGGTTAACCAACAACCATATTCGACACCAGTTGACGGAACGCAATCACTATACACTCCAACAGCGCTGTATTGGCCAAGGAATTTAGTGCTCAATCCGCCTGATGGCAAGTGACTCTTGGACCAGAATATTAAATGCCGTTAGCGGTGTTGATATAGCCTACCTGGATTTCGCGAAAGTAGACAACGTGAACTTGTCAATCAAGGTGAATTTCTGCGGCATCTCGAGCTAACTAGCAGCTTAGATGCAAAACTACCTCTAGGACAGAAGTACTTCAGTTATTCACTATAGGACCATTGTTGTTCCTGATATTAATCATTTATGTCGCTACCAACATACAATATAAGTATCTGATTCCGTCAGACACCAGCATGGAACTCACGAAATGGGGACATACCTCAGGCCAACCTGGATGGACTATTCTTCGGGGCAGTAGAAAAAAATTTGTCCTTTAATGTGAACAAACGTATTGCACTTCATGTTCCCCAACGTACCAAACAGACTTACCACGTGGCAGGAGTCCCATTTCGGTGGATTTCACAGCAACATGAGGCAGGTACTCTTATTCAAGAAGACTTGGACGTTTCTCGAAGGATCACATTACTGGCACACCAAGCCGACAGTGCTATGAGCTGAATCGAAAATATTCTAGGTCGCATAGACCCTGTTTATTTTTGCGGCCTGTTCTGTAGCTTAGTAAAACAAGATCTGGAACTAAACGTATGGCTCGTTTTCCTTTTCTTAGACAAGACTCTTGGCTAAATAAGAGCATTTAAATAGGAACTACCAAAGGGGTGTTGGGAAAGTGAACTCTGTTTTATACCTCGAGGCTCCAAAAACTGAGCTTGTTCCGTCTGGAACACCGACGTCTTCGTTGGGACATGGTACCAGTCTACAAAATTCTGCATAATCCAACTTTTTCCTGCGCTCCTCTGCTGGTTGTCAGTGTCAACCAAAATATAAGGGAGCGCCCGCCAGATTTAGAATGGCAACGTGACAGACGTAACTGAAAGATTTTTTGCTTTCTTCGCCAATATCGGAGTTTTGGAGTAACCTTCTCGGGGCAGTCCGATGACTGCAAACGATTATTTCACAGTTATCACACCCTTGTTAAATTTGTAATTAGCAGCCATTCACGAGCACTTTAGAGCGCGTGTTCAATCACCAGTGCTGCGTAATCCACACCCCACATACTAACAGACTGGGAAGTCCTTCATTGTGCACTCACTTCACTCCATTTTACATTCGTTTTACTGTCATTTTTCATAATTTCGAAGGAAAGTTCATTCTTCTTCCCTGTATATGTTGTGTATGTATGTGTGTTTTTGTCCCAGTTTATCTATGGACTGCATAAGCCATGGATACAAGGGACCAGTTTAGCCCAGCTGCAATTCAAGGGCTCCCGCGATCTGCAACATACATGCTGACTCGGTGGCAAGTCGCCCGCTGCGTTTGTTTTCCCATGTTTGATGTGATGCGAAACCATACACTTTGCCATGATCGTTTGAAGGTCACTATGTAGCCTATTTGCCTTTATTTGTCCTGCTTCACCAAAGACGAACGTTTACTTTTTTATTTGCAATATTGGAGGGATTTGTGAAGTAACTTTCATTATTTATTTTGTAATGTTCACTCAACTATTGGCGGTCGATTTGTAATTAACCGCACATTTTTATTGTTGACACTGATTGTCACAGTTGAAGCACGCAGCCGACTGTTTCACGCATTTTGTTGCTCACAAACTAGTACTGTTGAACCCCTGATCAAACCCTGTTGTGAATTCGGTGACCGTTGTTTCTCTTCGCGTTGTTCGAGGACGGTCCGGTCCTAGCAGTATTCAAACTGTCGGTTCAGGCAATTGACGGCTATTAAATAATTCGGAAAACATCAAGTAAGATTTCCACGATGCACAGAGGCTGCGTGAGCTACGCCGGAGAATTAGCAAGTTCCACGATTTGTTGACATTGGTATTAGCTCTAGCTCTGATATTTTTGACTTCAAACGTTGAAGTTAGTGTTAAGAATCATTTCTGAGCTCGGTTAGCTCTCGCGCTCGTTAAACTGAAAAAGTATGTGGCCAGAAAGTTGGAACTGGAAGAGGCTTCAATGCAAACTGGAGAACAAACGGTGGTAGCCGAACAACACCTCAAGAGGTCTATAAGCGTGTCGTTCGACGTAAGGTCGAAAACGATCGGAGACGGTCGTTGGTTGTACCACAGGATTTTCCAAGCCTACGTGTAACGCGGTAAATGGCGGCTTGTCAGGATCAAATCTGTCATGCTTTCCGTAAGACTAATCTCATTACTGTCAGGCAGGAGCTCACATGCATAATGTTACCACCGCGAATGACATACGTGAGAGCCAGAGAGTTATAGCAAGTTCTTTATGGACAGCCGTGACATGTGGCAAGGTTTCGGATGAATGGAATATTGTGGGAGGCTCGACATATTCCAAACAGTGTTATCCGTTCGTATGAAAAATCGCATTACTGTTAGAGTTGAGTTCTCCGAATACTCTGGAGTGGATTGTGAAGGGGTTCACTCCCAGCCTACGATTCCAGCGGGCTAAGAAAGCAGACCAGATTGGCTGACGGAAGCTCGAATCGACGTTTGCCGATCTCAACGAGTTCACATCCTAATGCACGAGGGCGACGCGAGACAGACTGGAACGAATTGCGAGGCGGGGTTGTGATACTGGAAATAAAATTCATCCAAGTTTAACTGGAGAGCGAGAATCAGAGGAGGATCTAGCTAACACTGAATTTTGCCACCTTGAAGTGATGTCTTGTGAACTGTGGCCTATGCAGACTTGCAGACAGCTTTGTAGGATGTGCTTTGTTCATCAAGCTAGATGTATCTAGCAGGTGGTCTAGTGCGTGCCGACTGGGCTTGTGCCTCGTATGCCTCAATTCTTCACTTGGGGCCACGGATTGCCAGATAAAACTTGTGTGGTAAAGACAGTTGTAGAGACCGGGAACACTGCGTGCCGCGCAAAATTAGAGACCAAACTGCAAGACAGCCCTAGTGCGGTAGCTGTGGGGTCTGTGCCATGACGAGTTCCGGTAGCAAGTGCGCACGACTTTGGGTGTTTCCGGTGTATGTTGAAAACCACAAGACACTTTGCCCAAACTCATGCTTTCCATGAGAGTGGTTTAGATACGGCCCTTGCCAAACAACGCTTGTTGTAAGACTACAACTTGCTACAGCTTAGTCGTGCCTGACAATCATTATACTCGGTGGCGCAATTAACTCTAAGTGTTACGAGTTGACGAGGAATACATCATGTAGAATTTGCCAATTGGGCCCGTAGCTCTCCTACGAGTTGTCGGTGAGCGGTGGGGGCACTTGATAGAAGTCGCTTCCGGAGAGATCGCCGGAAGACAGGTTAATGTACTGATTAGATGTGATGTCCCGGAACCACACTGGATACTTGATCAAAGAGCCAGATAATTTCGAGGGTCCGTATCCACATAGGGTTACTGAGGATCTCTTAGATCTCGATGGAATAGCTGCTCTAAAACGTCGGAACATTTCTATGAACCGTTTATTACTCGGCGGAGAACTACATTTGCGGTACATTGCTCCAATATTAGCATGGGGAACATCAAACAGGCACCTGTGGTTGTTGGGTGTGATCAGTTTGTCAAGAGATGGTTTACGTCACACCATCCTGCGTTTAACCTTAAGAAACCTGGTAAACTTTGTGTAGTATTTAACAGCGTGGTAAGCTGTCGTACCACACCTCTGAACGATCAGCTATTACAGGGACCGAACACTACCTATCTACTCTCAGATATGCTGTTGAGGTTCACAAGTCATCCAATTGCGGTTGTAGCGTATATAGAGGAGAGGTTTATGAATTTGTGTAGCTGAAACAAACAGTGACGCATGAAGGATTGTTTGGTGGCTTCCAAGTGACCTCACAAGTAAACCCACGGACTATCAGATGGCAGCGAATCCATTTGGAGCTATCTCAGGCCCCGTTTGTAGAAATTTTGCCTTGAAGAAAACGATATAAAACTCAAGCGTATGTACGAGAAGAGTGTGTGCAAAACCTTTCATAAGGAATTTTACATTGTCAACTGTCTATTATCTCTGCCAGATGCATCCTCGGCAATCACCTTTGCTCACAGTTGAGCGTCATTATTCTCAAAAGGAAGGTTTCGCTAAACCAACGGTTGTCGAATCGCCATGAATTGCTTGTTCGTTATCACTATCATAGAATGTAACACATCTGTAGCTGATATTGAAGCTTAACTGCCACTCAACTGTGAAGAAGAAAAGTAAACCCCATATATGAAGAGAGAAGTAAGGGATGGAGTGTAACAGTCGATTCAACTATCAAACTGTAGCTACATCTGTATTCGACCATTCAACTTCAAGGTGCCAAAAACTTGCTAACAAACAACCGAGCTGTAAATGAAAGTTGGGCATCATCAGCTTTGTAAAAAGAGAGCTGACAGCACTTGGGCCCCACATTAGCAATGTCATTTTCAGAATGCAGATATTTGGAAGGAATTTAGGTCGGCGATGGGTCACACAGTCTCCGGATTTGTCTGACAGTCCTTTCTAGAGGTCTCTGATTCCTGAACTCTATTTGACCGCCTAGTACTTACCTTCATGTCAGTTGTGCAACTTTGTTTTGTCTACTCATCCCTACAAACTTTTCCACTCTTTTGGAAGTTACTGAAACCTTTGTACTTTTATTTGGCGTGCTTTACCGGAAAGCACACTTTGCTGTTCTGTGCACATTATCAAGTGTGCCCTTTACTGAGCCACTGCAATCGCGATAAAATC
The DNA here is from genome assembly GCA_014338405.1 of Paragonimus skrjabini miyazakii. Classification (NCBI taxonomy): domain Eukaryota; kingdom Metazoa; phylum Platyhelminthes; class Trematoda; order Plagiorchiida; family Troglotrematidae; genus Paragonimus; species Paragonimus skrjabini miyazakii. The sequence continues at coordinate 7,340 of JTDE01008579.1, read as the reverse complement.
GGAAGAGAGGTCTGAGCTGCAATGAGCGATCTCAATTCCTTGGAAAACATCACTATTTCGTGGAGCAACAACAGCATTTACGGTTGCAATTGAGCGACAAACGTTCTCGCGTTCTGATGGGCTAGTTTATTGCTATGCTATTTCACAGCTTCCAACCTAGCAGTCCGGTTGTTTGAAACAGACATTTATTCGGCAGTAGTCATTTATCGTCTAAGCTTGTTTAGCGCCAATTTGACCCTAAGCCCACTTGTAGCATCTTTTGCTGCAGCACCTGCCTAACTTTCTTCAATCGAGACACCTCCCAACTCTGAACTCATTACGGAAGGGTCTTATGATATAAATTCCCATATTCATCTTGTAATGTTGGTTCAGTCCTGAGCAATCGATTTGCGATTAACCGCACACTTTTACTGCTGACACCGACCGTCACATTTGAGGTGTGCGGCTGAATGTTTCATGCATTTTGTTCCTTAGAAAATAGTACCATCAAATCTCTCATCAGACCCTGTTGTGGATTTGGTGGCCGTTGTTTCTGTGCACATCGCTGGAAGACGGTCTGCTGGTAATGCCCATGTTCGGTTACTCCGTCTCAGTCGTTTTCCCTGTTGGGTAATTGGAGTGTCCGATAAATTTGCATTCAAGCTTAGACATCGCCTTTATTGTAATTCGATCAAAACATATCGTACAAATTCCATTTTATCAAAAGTCAAAACGTGGCGAACAAGCTCGTTTTCGGTGTATCATCTTCAGGCCAAATACAACACAATAAATATGAAATTAGTTGTCAAGTCACTATTGAAACGTCCAGATGGATCGATTCAACGAGGCATGCATAGGAAGCAGACGTGGAATGGACAATATACCCATTTTCACAGCTTTGTTCCGATGAAACAGAAACGGAACTTGGTACGCTGCTTAACAAACCGAATTTATAAAATCTGTACTGAAGACACGCTAGACAGTGAGCTGAAGCTCTTATATGAAACGTTTCGCGCTAACGGACATGGTTACTGTGGTGCCGTGTCAAGTGTTCCAACGACGGTAGGCCAT
>JTDE01008576.1:0-11900 GCA_014338405.1 Paragonimus skrjabini miyazakii | reverse complement strand
ACTAATTTTGATAGAATATTGGGGAAGGGGTCAGCAGTAGCATGTTTTTCCCTGCCGAACCTTCACTGGTGCATTTCTTAGTCGGCATCACTGAGCAACCGCAAAATAGAAGTTCGCGTATCACTTACTATATTGATGCGAGTTACAGCGGGACCTACTGAATCACGCATCGTCGCATCTTCCAGAAAGAGTTTGCCGTCGATCTTGTAGTCCACATCGCTACCAAACCCATTTCAAACTACAACGCATACTACTACTGTCCAATTGCCTCCACTCAATATAAAGCGTCGGCTATTTTTGTAACGGTAGAGATGTTAGCGGTAATAAAAACGAAGCCAGTGTGACTGGAAAATGATACATTGATTACGTTTTATTATCTTGATCTGAACGAAGGGTACACTTCGGAAGAAAATACATATCGAAGTACCAATACCGTTGCGACAAATCATTCCACAAATTAGGATCGGATACGTTCACGGGAATTGGCTCGAATTTGCAATCAATACATAATCTGAAGCAGAACGGAAAAGCTTGTCAAAACACTGGAAAAACATTTCCGTTCGTAGTGCATCTTATCACGTTTCGTAAAGTATGTGCGAATGCACCGTCACAAAAAGATATTTCTTCGTAAATGGGTTACAGCCTGTGATTCGCCATACAAATAAACCAGTAAATGACATGTGGATGACATAAGACACTGTAAAAAATGTACGGATATTCCTGAAAGTCATTCTTCTGGGAACTACCAACACACACAAGTGGACGTGCTTTTGTGTATTCAGCGCATGTGTCAGATTTTGGTAATGTATTGTAACCAAGTCGTCCGTGCGATTCTTTTCGGCTTATCGCATTCAGGATAAGCGAATGGCCCCGATTAGTGGTCCTGTTCGGTGGATCAGCCGACAGGGACGCCCTGAGCATTTAATATTTAAACGGGTACGCCTTGGTAACGCGAGTATTTGGGTAAATGCTACAACTATTTTCTGGCGAAGGATCCCCGTCGACAACGCAACAAGATGTTATCGAAAAGGAAATCGATTGACGAAAAAGAAATCAGCTCAACAAAAAGAATCTCACTACTTTCGAAGTTAGTGAAACTTAAGGTGCATGGGAAAGGATACACCTTAAGAGGTAGCAGATAGCATGGTCTCTCAAACACCCGATAGAACAGAGTACAGAGAACAGTCAAAGTATGAATATCTGTCGTTTTGGTCAACATCGTCTGTTTTCGAAAGGGGCCGACTGGATAGTCTATGGGAATGCGACAGCTGAGATCAATTGTGGGTGATGTTCAAATTGAAACATCGTCTATGTCAGAAATAAAATTCAAGGTTGCAAACAGCTGTTTTCGCTAATTCTCATCAGCTATGGGGTCCCCACTAGGCCCGTTGCTCGCGGACATATTTATGGCCAAAGCGGAGCTGAATCAGTTAGGACCCACAATTTCCGAATTTCCGTTTTATAGACGCTATGTAGATGACATATTCGGTGTGATCAAAGACTCCACTGACACACAAGGCCTTCTACTGGAATTTAATCGTGCACACCTGAATATACAATTCACTCTGGAGGAAGAGATAGATGCTAGTTTGTCTTTCCTTGATGTGTTATTGCAACGTAAACCGGACGGTTCCCTCCAGAGATCCGTTCACAGGAAAAAGACGTGGACGGGGCAGTATACCAACTTTCTAAGCTTTGTTCCACTAAAGCAGAAGCGAAATTTGATTAGCTGTCTAACCGACAGAGCAAAAAGGATATGCACGACAGACACCATAGACAACGAATTACAACAAATTCGATAGATATTGCGCCAAAATGGGTATCCAGAAAGATTTATAGAAAAGAATATGAAATGCATAGATGCTCAGCCAGCAATGGGAACAGCAGCGAAAAAGCCGACTTTTGTCAGTCTGACATTTAAAGGCGATGCAGCTAGTGAACTGACCAGTCGCAAGCTGACAAATGCACTGGCCAAGACATACAATGCCGCACTAATGAACATATCATTCAAGAGCCGACCGGTGTGGGTATCATAACTCAAAGATAGCTTGCCTAAGTTTTCTTAGTCATTTTGTATTTACTCTCTCACCTGCTGTTGCCAAGCAGGTTACGTTGGGAAAACTACCCGGCGACTATCAGACAGGATCCGTAAGCACCTTCCCAAATAGCTACGGAACGGAATAACGAAACCAATCTCAAGTGCCATCGGGTCGCATCTGATCGACACAGGTCACCAAATCACGCTCGACAGAGCGTTCAAAATTATCTACAGAGTGCCCCACGTTCATTCCCAAGTTGTTATGGCCAGACTGTTGTCTACGGCAGAGGCAATCGCTATCAAACTATACAATCCCCAACTGTGTGCCCAAAAGAAATCCGTCCAGGCCCTACACCTCCCGTGACCAACCATGTGCAAACCGTCTGAAACCCCATGTCCCAGTAACCCGATTAACACGTTATCACACACCAGTCACATGATTCATGTAAACACAACACACACACAAACAAACCTACCACCACGCGGGTAGACAGTCATCCACAGTTTTTATTAACGTTGCGTACAACCATATTCATGTTTTACATATAAGTCCAATTAATCGTTTGTAATTGTATATGCCTTATGAGAATGACCGAAAACAGCTGTTTGCAACCTTGACTTATGAATACTCTGGGTATGTCAGAAATCACTATCTGATTCAGCCCTAAGAGCATCTCACGCGAGTAAGCCCGATGACAAGAGTATCATACATAATAAAATTCCAGACGTAACTCTAAGATGCGTTACACCATCCCTTACAGCCTGCGACGAACCAACTGCGACGGCATGAACCATGATCGTCCATGACTTAATATTGCAAAGTTGAAACAGAGATCCAGCTGCAGGAAGCCAGATTCTAGTGTTGTTTACAACCGAACAGGAAAACGCAAACCTATCGAGCTAAAAGACACCAAATCAGACCCAGTCAAAAAGTGAAAAAATACCGTCAGATTCACTGTAATCATTTTCAGCAGAATACACCCACTTAAACTTCCTCATTGTTTGATTGGTGTGCGGTAAGGTTTGTTGTGGATTTGCATTTGTTGGAATGCCTTTTACTTCTCGATCGGCCGTCATATCGATTTGCTTATCACGTCCTTCTGAAGAAACAAAGTCACTTGATCGCACTGTTAAACATCCACGGAGCGGCTAAGAAAATGGTGACCAAAACGGTCGATGTTCAAACATAGACTATTCTATCAGACGTTTGAGAGAACATGCCACCTACTACCTCAAGATGCATTCTATGCTATGCGCCTTGTAGTGAGATTCCTTTTATCTTATCTATCAATCGGTCTTTTTCCGGTAACTGATTTTTCTTGCATTATCTTCCAGGATTCTCGAAGATGCTCCGCCAAACAGTAGTTGCTGGCATGAGTAATTTCGATCAGAATGACAACGGCGGTTTCATAGTCTCGGGGTCTGCCCAAATATTCCTGTTACCAAGGTGCATCTGCCTAAACGTTAAATACTCATGGTGTCCCTGCCGGCTGATCTATCGTGCAAGACCGCTAATCGGGGTCATTCGCTTATCCTGGATGCGATAAGCCGAAAAGAATCGCACGGACGACTAGACTACAATACACTACCACAGTCCAATACATGCGCTGAATACACAAAAGCACGTCCACTTGTGGGTGTCGGTAGCTCCCAGATGAATGACTTTCAGGATAATCCATTTGAGAATACAGCTTAAATGTCAAACTTGCACAGTTTGAAGAAAGATCGTCTTTATTTTCCCCTAACGCTCAGCAGAAAATACAAGTTGGCGTCTACCATCTAAGAAGACTATGAATTGAGTACTATTGAGAACCGTAGGCCGAATTACATGCATCGCTACTGCTGTCATCGGGTACCACGCATGCACACGAGTGCTTGCACTAGCCCAGGTGTAACATACAGACCATACATTACCTTTAGAAGTAAATCAAATGAACAGCGCAAGTTAATGATACAGTTTCAGAAAGCTAGGATAAATGTGCGTAAATGTTTAAAACCTTTATTTCCCTTCAATAGTTTGGACAAAACAGTTACAACAGGAAAAGCGGTAGATGCAAGCATTTCGTACGGATTCACCAGCAACACATATACGACAACATAATTTCATCGGAGCAGAAAGAATACATACATTGCGATGTTAACGTTTCATTTACGCTCATCAGCCGCAAACGTAAAACATGCCAGTTATATACATCACACATAAGGACACGTCTGCAAGCACATCAAGTATCATGTAATCACGACCATGGCAACCCGACAGGTTGCTTCGATCACTTCTGTGCACATGAGGTCAGCTGGTAAGTTCGGATGAGCATCGTTCCGCAGAAAGCTAATAACTTTGGGTTTTGATTGCGCAACAGAATCCTGAATGAGTTTTATGGGTCAACTGGATGACCTGTTGACATGGGACTGGTGCGTTATCAATTGTTTCAGCTACTTCAGGGTGTGTTCGGCGACTCGCTGTGATAGTTGTCGATCTGTTTTGCCTATGTAAACGCCACTGCAACTGCAAGTGAACTGGTACACAACATGGAAGACAGACGTGTTTGGCAAACTAGGTTCGCTTGTGTGGAGAACTGGTTCTCTGGTGATTTGAACTAAGCGCAACTGCGCAGCCGCATACGTTCGAACCAGTACTTTATGTCGTTGGCTAAATGTTCACCTTTTAATGGCAAGAATAGGAAAACATCCATCTTCTGAGCCGTCAGTGCTGCTCTCCACCGTACAATGTGCCTCGATGAATTTGTCGGGATATCCATTTGCTAGTAAAGTTTATCTAAGCAACTCCTGTTCTGTCTGTAGTTTGTCAGGGAAACAAACAGGCCTGATTCTATGAAAGTGTCTGAACAAAATCCCGTCTGTATTCAATAGAAACAACGCTGAAAAAGTGAAGATATTGACCATCCTATGTCGCTGTGCGATGAGCTGAGCGTCGTAACAAGCCATTCGTACGTATAATAATGAGTAAATCCAAAAAAGGTGAACTATCGTTCGATTCAACTAGGTGGGATAGAGATAGGTTGGAACAAATATTATTAAGAAAGTTGAAAAACAAATCAAAATGTATAACATCAGTAAAAATTAAAATATCATCAACGTATCTTTGTACAATAACAGTTCGGCTATATAATCCGGGACTTGCCGCTCAACCATTCCTAGGAAGATGTCCGCTAGTGTTTAGCCTAACGGACTACCCATAACAACATCGTCTATCTGTTTGTAAGGAAGTCTCTCAAAATCGAAACGAATGTTTTCTGTGCACAACAAAATAAGATCTTCGAGGTATTCAAGTGGAACACTTATATCACAGTTCTGACTCGAGATAAAGTCACATAAAAATCAACTACTTCAAGAACCGGAACATTTGTAAAACGAGAATCAACATCCAAGGAATACATTACTTGAGTACTCAGCGAAGTGTTTTATAAGATTTCAGCCAATTCGAGGAGTCCCTCAAGCAATGTGGGGACAAAACTTTGAAGATGGAATTCAAAATGTCCACTGGCCAACGAGCAATAACGTGAATCAGTTTTTTTACAGTGAACAAGTGTAGGGGTACATAATCAGTCCGTGGGTTAGGAGTGTTCACTAAATCCAGAAATGGGCCAGGTTTACGAGCAATTTTTCTGGACACATGGAGCCGGTTTGGGTCGACTGATTGCGACCACCGCAACAAACAGCATGAATCTTGGATTGGGGTAACGTAACAGAATTCTGAGTGCACACGTTGGTAGTTTCTAAGTTCGAGCGGTTACACGGTGTTCAGCTACATCAAACGTGCATTCCTCAGTTACTCTGTCGTTTAATGCATGATGTAATCACTATTTAAAGGGAGCTCTATATGGACCCCCTTCGGACAGTGTTTTGTCTACCGTGTTTTTCTATTGACCTGTTCGGATAGCTATTTGATCGTAAAACAGAAGTGATCAAGTCTAGTTCCTCCACAGGATAGAAGTATAAATTCGTCCTGTTCGTTTGAATGTTGTCTTCATTGGTGTTCGTTCATGTTAAACCAGCGTGAAACTGTTGAAGTTTGAGTACTGATGAGACCACGTGGATTTCCTATAGACAGCTCCTCTAATCGAGTCACTGCATATCAGCTACCAGTGTCTTCAATCAAACGAGATGTTTATTGGCACCATTTCATATTGTGTCTACCAATTAGCGTTTAAACGTGGAGGAGATTAAGATGTTGGTCACACAAAAAGGTGGCATCAACTGCGAATTATGAGACGGGAAGACGGATGCAGGAAAAGAAGCATACGGAACTTTGCAACATGGGCCCTACTTCCATTCTTTGTCCGTAATCAAAGGTGTTCAGTGTTCTTCAGACCCAAAACAGGAAGCAGGGAGTTCCCTACTGAAACGGGTTTTGACGTCGAACCTTCATGCCCTGAGCCGAAATCAACCGTTAACCACCAGGTTGCCACTTCCAACATAACCCACCATTAGCAAACGAGACAAAATATAGCCTAATCAAACAGAGATGATACTACTTTTAAAAAAAATCAGATAAACACCATATGCCATTAAAGTTAACGACGGACAAGTTTGCAGAAAACGGATGAGTTCTGGTAAAAACAAGACGTTCTTTAGACAATAGACCGACCTCTGGGATACTTACCGTTTCAGATGCAATCGAATAGTTTCGCAGGCAACACCATGGAAGAATACATTATCTGGACAAACTCCATTGTAGTAGGAATAGCGACCGGCGACTTGATGGTGTACATTATCAATGACGACATCACGTGGGGGAAGCAGTAACTTCGGAAGCCAGGAATGGAATTCGCGCAAATCTAGATCGTCCTCAGCGTACGTATCGAAGAATATTCCATCGAACGGCGCACAGACTGCGTCCTCTATCTCCTTGGCTAGAATCCGTACGGCGTCTTGCCATCGGGAACAAGTCACGCGAACTCCTGGTTTGGATGTCCAACCATCGGCTGTTAATTTTTGAACTACCTGCGTAGAACGAGGCCGAACAGATGAGTACTTACAGTGAAGTACAAAGAACAGGTCAAATTTCAGATACTGAAGCTCAGGCGCATGATGACGAAAATATAAAACGTCGTTACCGATAGGTATTGCTTGAGAAAGAGGTACACATTATGAAGATGCAGTGGAGACTGGTGAAATAAAAAGCCATCTTCTTTGGATCAATTCTCGAGGGATGATAATGGCGTTTGGACCACTTTCCAATGTAATGATGAATGGAAAAATCCCTCACTACGGAACGTGAAGCAATGTTTCAACGTGATCAATTTGAACAGAGCAAAGATCCAAATTTTGCTTATCTAGACGGACACAAGTCTGTCACAAACACCTGCCGAACACATATATGGTTGGCGTTCCTCTGCCGAATGATCCCACGGAATGAATGCAATTGCATGTATAATGCGTGATCCAGCCAAGCAGGTAGCCATCCACCCTAACCGATAGCTGTCTCTCTCTCTAGACGCACTGGTAGTGGCAAAATGATTCCAAGTAAGGGAAACAATGTGCTTGATCTTTGAGAGGGAGCATATGCGTAGCACGGTGGAACAGGCAATAGTCGACGCTGTGACAGGAGAAGTCCTCGTAACAGCAGTAACCAACGTAATTAAAATAGAACCGCCTTTCTGGAGCAGGATTGGGACAAACGTTCAACTGTGGGGTTGTAGCAACTGCAGCTTTCGTTTTTCTGTCTGATTTGTATTTTCTGACGACTCTTAGTAGGTGGTTGTAACTTGTATCAGACTTTCGGCTTACTTCGAACACTCGTTCTGGTGATAGATATTTTGTATTGAAACTGAGAAGATTCAGTGATGGGCAGGCATTGTTCTCTCCACGTAGATTTATGGCAAACTGTTCGCTTTAGCAGTCACTAAAACCTTTAAGAAATTCAGTCGGTTGTCTGTTTCTATTTTCACCGTAGAAAAAAATACAATGATGGACAGAGATTAGGATGACCAAAAGTCACCCAGCTTAATAGGCACGCTTACTACATTTTCCTGGAGCTGCATCCACCTAGGAATAAAAGCTACAAGGATATGCATAAGGAATTTGGATGGACTTGTGAGTAAACGATACGATAAGCTTCGGTCCTGTCTGCTGTCTTATATTTAGTTATTTGCCACTAAATTATTCATTCTAATGATTTCAAGACATACAGTGTCGTAGAATATGCAGTCGCTATAAATATCGTTATGTTGGTAGCATCTCCCCTGTTCAAGGCGAAACTAACCGGAGAAAGTGGCCGTTTAAATATAGACGTAGAGCCCACTAGAGTATTGCCGTGTCAGACAAACAAGTTGTTAGTCGTCAACAAACAAAAGTACAGGCCCCATGAAAGTGTGGAATGATGGGTAACACCAAGAATACGTCGTTTATACAGACGCCGTGAAAATAGCAGCGTACCTCTTGCAAGGACAATAACCAGACTAAGACCCAGAGTACATGTAAAACCAAACTGAAGCGACCAACTAACGGTGAAACAGGAAAGATGAAGCAATGGGAAATAAACTTTCCCATCTACACACGACTTGATTTTAACGTTTTCAGCACTTAAACCACAAGACCATTGCTGCCATACGACATGCTAAATCAAATATGAAATGGATATAAACGTTTAGAACGCCTACCCGCAGTTCGGATAACTGGAACTCAAATCTGCAACGGTATGGTCGATAGTCGAAATCGGTCACACCCGAGTACAAGTGGTATTGACAATAAGGCGCACGTTTGGGAAGGAAAAACATGGACGCGCCTAACAAGACATGCGTATCTCACCGACTCACATGCACCCAACAAGCCAGGTGGCAGTAAACTCTGTTTGAACGCGGAAGTTGTAAACGACTTACCTCTTACGATCGCGCTTGATAACGCACGTGACGGGTCCTCGAGATGTGGGTACCATTATTAAAAAACATCCAAATTATTGGGAACATCGATCTGTAACGTGAAAACGTAAGAAAACAATTCCGTCTGCACGGTCCTCAAAACAGCCTCAAGGGTTTGGCTCGACTGATACAAACATTCAATTTTCCCGAAGTATCCATTTTGCAAAAGATATATAAAGACTATTCCCTAGAACAAATTGCACAGCGAACTCAGAATGACAGTTGATGCTAGGTAGATTGCCATGTCATATTTAAATGCTTAAAACGGTAACAGGCTTAAATTGTGAATACCACTGTATTGCTTAACATCATTCCCAGTGAGCTGTCTTCATAATTATTGAAATACAATGATAAAGCAGGTCATGCCCTGTATATTTCTCCTGGTTAACAGCTCACTTAGTAAACATGAAATGTCATACCAAGGATAAAACGTCATTAAAGTAGTCGTTTATTAAACACGCAATCAACCTACCTCATTGTGAGCCTCTATGATTACATGCGAGGTCGGCTTGTGTCTCTGAATCTCTTCATCCACGATGCCCATACCGAACCCGACATTAAGAATACGCAGTGACTGAGGTCGTAATTGTCCATCCTTGTCAGCATGGCAGATCCATTCCGCATGGCGTACCATAAGTGGTCTTTCCCAATCCATCATGACTGCCAAGTTGGTGTCCGTATCTACTAAGCGTTGTCCATCTTTGGTGTATTCCAAACGGCTAAGCAAATAAGATGCATTCAGTGATTCAGGAGGAACGCTTGGTGGGCCGGCATTGGAAAATACAACTGAATCTAGCCGACAATCTGAAGATCCGTCGGACTTATTAGCTTGAACAGTCAAGGACAGTAACAATTCAGACATTACAGCGTGATCCATGATCAAGTCCACAGTGTCCTGATGTCCATGTCTGGCGGCATAATCACCAGCACACATATAGGCACGGTCCACTGCATTCCACGGGGCACCTTCCTGAAGTAGATAGCGGACGATTTCTGTGTGACCTGCGCTGGCTGCAACCATAAGAACGCTGATGCCGGTTTCAGGATCCTGGGTGATGAGTCGTTAAAATAATCGTCACAATTGACAACAAAACACCACATAAGTGAAGTACAAAAGCCAATGAACTTACTAAGTGAGTTCCGAAAGCGGGAAAATACGTTCGAAATAAATAATGGGTTTAAGAATGACCAAACCAACGGTTCTACCCTAATGTGATGTAGCGGTTGGCCCGAAATTGAGTAACAGGAAACAAAATTTGGAATCCGAACCATTCCACGGTAATTCTAACCGAAAGGCTTATCCAAAAGCGAGAATCCTACCTATGGCGAGTTTGCGAACAGTTATAAAACGCCGCTATGAACACGGTTATGCTCGCTGGCGCGAGGATGCACTCATATTTTAAGTCAAATCGTTCGGCCTTATCTTCCCATATACCGGGTCTAAGATCGATAACAGCTGGCTGTCGACAGCGTTGCCTTACAAAAGAAAGGTAACGCGGGGCTGGGAACCAAATGGGCAAGAGGCGTTACGTCATTAACTCAATGCATACTGATCAGCACCCACATGTATTGTATTGATATGTTATCGTGATCATCGAACGGAAATAGTTTTGCACTGTATGATGCTAATCAGTAAACCAATCTAAGCAAAACGACCTTCGCATCCTAGATTTACGTTTTAGGAGAAAACAGGCTTCTGAGAAACAAAACAGCTCATTATCAACAACACCTGAAATATCTGTCTACGATCCTTTTTAAAGGGCAGCAACTTGCCCCCACCACGGCACTAGTATAAGATCGCCACAGTAGAGAAGACATATTGGTATGAAGTAGAGGATGAATAAAAACGTCACGACACCAAAAATTTGACAAAACACAGACAGAAAAAAAATTTCTTTTCGACAATTCATTTCTGGCGTTGACATAAACTAGATAATGCATATAATTGCGTTTGACCGATTGGAGCTTAGTGTCAATGAACGTAACAGAAATGACAATCAATAAACAACGATCAAGCAAGCAGTCGCACAACAAGGCAGAACGATCAAAGCGTAAATCAATTGACAAGTTGGTTGGTATTGAATTCTTCAGAAAGTAATAGATTAAAAAATAATGTTTAAAACAAGAGTAAGAACTATGTAGGGAGCGGGTCCATCACGACAGCCATGGCCAAAGTAGTTCTAGGGTTTTTGTTAGTTTTCTTTCTTTATACAAATCTGATCTTGGAGTATACATACTGATCGCTTCTGCTGTAGATAGGTGTTTTTCTGAGACCGTACGCGTTGTAGCGAATAGAATAATCTTTATGATAACCGCATTCAGACGTACATTGTTGACGACTGTTTTTACCCACTTCGTTTTAGTCAAGCTATTAATTTTTGATATCCGTACCGGGGCTGAAAACACAGCATAGGCTCAAACTACATCGTCCACAATGGTGTCCATGGGACGTTCATTGCGTTTACTCGGGACCCATATGCATTGGCTCAGGACAGCTAGCTGTCAAAGCTATAAATGGAGTACTGCTTCACTCGTTGTCCTCTTTCTAACGATCCTTACGACACCCCATAACAACAGGAAGTGTAAGCAAGACTAGTGAAAAACGAAGTGCCTAGTTTGTGAAAAAATACATCACGAAACTGGGTCCTATTAGAATGTAAAGAAACACAACACACATTTTAAGCAATGAAGCGCGAAAGTCAAATTTAACTTGACGAATTTCTGAGGAGAAGAGAAAACGATCCTGCTACCACAAATTATCCAAGTGGAAGCGACATTTCCCCAATAGAAGGCTTCAAAAACTCTCCAATTACTTTCGCTGCACGAAATTCATCTCGTGACACTGCTGCCACTGACATACCATCCATTGCAGCAACACAGCATTACCTCGTGGCACCATAGAGACTCACCGGACAGCACGTTTGGTAAGTTCTATTCGCCTTGTTCATTATCCTTATTTTCTTAAACTTTATAAACTTTAT
>JTDE01008575.1:6255-22047 GCA_014338405.1 Paragonimus skrjabini miyazakii | reverse complement strand
TTTAGTTCGGCAAAATTTATTTATCTGTCGTTGGAATCATCTTGGCCGTGGCATCGAGATTACTTGAGAGACACGTCAGATAGCATTAGTCGAAATCTTCATTTGGTGTAGTGGAACACTAAACCAACGTTTCTCAACGGACTATTGTGAGTTATTTGTTTTCCTTTTCATTATATTTTGACCTCATATTCACACCTGAGTTCACATGCTGTTTTAATCCACTACAAGTGACAGTATGTGAACGGAGATCACTCACGCGTAGGAAGGGTTCACAGAATATCACATCGTTCTGCTCTTTGTGAATGCAGTAGGTTTTTTGATTAGCAAAACACAATTGTTTGAGGACACCCAGAAACAGTACCAACCGGAGTGTTCGCTGAACATGTCGCCCTTCAATTTAATTTCATTACACAGATTGGTGTCCCCTGTTGGTGGATCGCTGCACAGCATGTAAGTGAGCAAAGGGTATTAAAATACTCAATTGTCCACTTGAGTGGATGGCTCCTCCGTTACCTTACCCAGGCGTAGGATGCTGTTCATGAAACTGTCGAGATACAGTGCCCAGCAATTTTGCAATCATCCAGAACGCTGCCCATCGCTCCCTATGTAGGCGAGACAATGCACATTATAAACAAGTCAACTGGAGAAATCCTCATATCTGTGGTTTGGGAGGAATGAACGGATTACCACAGGGCCGAATATACCAACAGCATGTAACTCTCACTGGCTTTGAAGCTTTCGAAATTGGTAAACATACCACATTTTTCTAGGAAGTCAATGTGCTGGTGCTAGATGGATGCCTCCAACTTGCTCTCAACAGCCCGCTGCATGCTGTTAGACAGGTGCGAGCCTGGATATTTCTGTTTGAATCACCAACTGCGTACCAGCCGTTTCATGACGCCAAGGAAAACAAGGTGAATTGGGTCAGGTGGGGAATCCGGGACGATTGCCAGACACGGTTGATGTAACGCGATGTTTTCGATGTAATGCTGTGGTTGACGTTTGTCTCGGGAAGACCAGTTTGTACTGATGCTGGAAGACGTCCAATGGATTATCATTCGTTGCGAACTGTAATAAACACCTTGTGCACACGCCCATCACAGCGTAGCAACCATAGCGTTTTCCAGTTTGCTTGACGTAGCTGCAAGCTGGGGCATCACGAATAACACTGAATGTCCACATGAATTGTTAACTGTAGATCATCCAGCGTTACGTCAGCCCTGTTTATTTCCCTCCTTTTGGATACTAACGGCTGCAAATAACCATCGACGGAATACGGGTGCCCAAGGCCTCAAGTCCAGTGGATAACTTTTGAAGTGTTTGTGAAGGGCTGCACAATACGACCGAGTATTGGCCATAACGCCGTACCGAGATTATCAAAGAACGGTATCCCATCGGTATCGATTTGTTTTGTGATATGGTCACCGCTGGTGAAACGTTGTTGAAGGTGAACGTTCTACAGACACATCGGCAACCCAATGTGTGCATAATATCCACTGGTAAGTATCACACCACCACCACCACCACCACTGTTCACAACTATCCGAAACTGGTAAGTATCGTTTTATGTGCACTTTGTGGATTTCCGCGCACACTGCGCGGAAATCAAGAAAGGAGGGCTCCAATAAAGTCAGCAGCAATTTCAGGTCATTAAATGTAATCGTTCTGGGATAGATTGAGAACAGCCAGACGGCGCGTGAAGTACTGGATATTGAGGGTGACTGCTTGACTGCGACAGAAATAACTGCATAAAGAAAACCCGTACCATTCGCGGTGGAAGTTTCATTGACGACATTCGATTTAGTAACAGGTTTCGCGCTAGGAACAGCAGCTGCGACATCTGAATCACTTACTTTAGGGTCTTGTGTTAATTTTGCATCGCAACATGGAAAAGTTACGCAAGTAAGTCACCGCAAGCTCCACTGTTTTCGTAGGTTGCATGGAGTCATCGTTCACCCAATATGATGTCGTTCTTCCGTCCGGCACGCGCAGCTTATCTGTTTCACGTTTTATATGTTTGTTAATAGACCATCTACCACACCAATGTTTCACCGCATTCATTTTTACTGTGAACATTAATGAGAGCAGTTCATAGTAAGTATGTGTCATATGTGGATAAAAACTTTTATTAAACCTGAAATAAGGAAAGTGGAAGCAGGAGACACATCTAACATGTTCTCAAAGCTTACACCAAAACTGCTAATGACAACAGGCCGCAAACAATACAACATAGTCGGACTGACCAAGCACGTAATAAGTGGAACTGCGAACGCGCGTTCGCTGGAAGCACCAAGTAAAACTAGCGTGCACAGAATGGCGGTGGTCAGAGACGCTTGCAAATTAAACGTTGTGAGTATGATAATATGCCATAGAAATGTTTTGCATGCGCTCAACTACGAGATTGAGCTTAGTAATTAACATGTTCTATTCTCATTCACTCCACATTTTTGTGGCTAACTGTTGGTCAGATTCTGGCCAGCGCATTGGAGTCAGCCATATGTTTGCTGGGAGGGTATCCAACAGGCAACCAGAAATGTGAAGTTGATGTGATAAATAAAGAGGTTCTATATGACGATTCTAACGGTGGACACCACGAAAAATATATTGAGCCAACCACTAGGGCTGTTAAGCTCCACTTCAAACGAGTTTTCAACCTTTAGTTCTGTACACGTTGTTCTTCAAGGCCTGAAGATGAACGAACCTAAGGTGATGAGAGCCGGTATATATCGGGTATAGGTGCGGTTAGTACACCGATTGTGGAGAACGCTGATAAAGTGGACAACAGTTAACTGTGACTCCAAGGGAAGATAACATGACAACCCCCATGTAGCACTTAATGCAGTACTTTCAAATATAACATCAATAGCTGTATGACGTGGTCACCGAAAAATGCTTGCGAATGTGGAGGAAGAAATGGGGCTGGGAAAGAGGCCCATAGAGCTTCCTGCAAAGGCTTTTCTTATGAAGGTCTGTGATCTGACCAGGGACAGAAAACGACCCTAATGTTGAGCACAGAAGTTCAGTAGATGGTTTGTGAACAGAAGTTGGTTTCTGAGGAGTCACAGAGAGACGTTCGGTTGGTTAAAGTTGAATAATGTCTCGGCATTGATAAAAATCAGGAAAGTCATGATAGCATACGACCTTTGACCTGTTTCGATTGTGTCCCGCATATTCGGTAGATTGGTCTGAACGATTCGGTCCGATTGATCCGATGGTTTGATTCGATCAAATGCGTAGCGGTCGCAGACGAACAGGGCCTCATCGATCCTCGCGTCAGCCACACCGGTTGGTGCTCCCGAATGCGTTCGGATAATCGCCTTGTTGTGCGACTGTTTCACAGAACTTTACATGAGAAGAGGGATTCACTGGGTAAAGACCATGCGCTATCACGCAGTGGATCTTCTATATGTGTCCGAGTGGCAAACTGGAATTGGTTCCGCCCGGACCCTACGTCGGTAATAGCTGGAGGACGAGGGAAGCGGAACAATGGAGAACAACGCTTCGCTAACTTTTCCAAAATCAGCGAGTTCATTAGAAATTCTGGTATACATTTCCAATGTTTTCAGAGCTTACAAACCACATAAGTAATTTTTGAACCAAGTCTGCGAAAGTACTAAAAATTATATTTTTTACACCATTATCCATTAAGCATATCGGCGTATTCCGCCACCAAATTCGTTCACTGGCAACCCGATTTTTTGCATAGCATCCACGGAAAATCGAAACAGAGGGATGAATAGAACGAAAAATTCGACACAAAATAAAGTTGAAAGGATGGTCCAGAATTCCCTTATTTCCGCAAATACTTGAGATAAACCAAAAGGGAAGCGGTCTTTCTTAGCAGTCCGATAATACCACAGAAGTTTCCTATTTCGTACCGGGTAACCTGAATATGCCCTCCTGAACTTGTGCAAAATTCGAAAGTGAACCATAACAGTGCGTTTCATGAAGGTGCTTCAACTTCCATATCTCCGTAAACACTTGATACAGGTTGAAAGTAAAAAGACAGTCCAAAAGTGCACCCGCCAAATTTTTCACCACGTTGTTAAGACACGAGTTAATGGCATTCATGCTTTTACGCATAAACAGAAGCGTCCGACATCTTCCACACTTACCTCGAGGCTCGCGACAGCGTAGCCAGCAGAAGATGTTTGAGATTATAATCGCCTCTGAAAAACTTCGCAAAATTTGGTTAAAATAATGACAAACGTATATTATGATGAATTGCCGGCATATTTTTCAACGTTTTACTCACTCTCGCCAGAACTAGCGAGATACCAGCATATTCCGGCGGGTACTAAAACGGACATTTAGTGTAAGCAAATAGATAAGAGAGTTGACTTTTGACTTAGCTTCTTCGGAACCTATGTTGGTGAATTTTGACAACGCTCGCCATGAGGATAGGTTCTTCGCTGTAGCCGAGGGACTCTT
Organism: Paragonimus skrjabini miyazakii; assembly: GCA_014338405.1. Classification (NCBI taxonomy): domain Eukaryota; kingdom Metazoa; phylum Platyhelminthes; class Trematoda; order Plagiorchiida; family Troglotrematidae; genus Paragonimus; species Paragonimus skrjabini miyazakii. The sequence goes on along the minus strand of JTDE01008575.1, from coordinate 17,616 downwards.
GCTGTCCTGCAGCGGGAAAATAATCTTGAACCAGACGAGTGAGCTGAGCGGAAGAAGGATAAGCTCAGTATTGATGATCTAACCATGAAAAGAACCCCCTGTTAACTTAAGATCACCAATTATTCAGGCCACAAAATAACCACAGGTCGTTAGCGTTGTTAAAAATAGATGGCTGGAAAGAGTATGTGTGAAAGTGTTTGGTCCACTACTCAGTGCTGGGTTCCGTCACCAAGAGGCCCACCTAGGATTACGAGAGCAAAAGAAAACTCAAAAATCCAGCCGCTCCTTGTTTACTGGAAAGGTGTGAACTTGGGACCCAGGAAAACACAGCCGGCTTTCAAAGAGCGCGCCATCTCACTTAGGCGGTAAATTTAAAAAGGAAGTCTGTTATAAGTACGAGGAATTGGTGATATCGGGAAAAGCTGGACGAATTTGGGTGTAGTTCGGCGCAGTCAAGTTATCTAGCACTACCTAAGACTTGGCTAAAATTTGAAATACAATCAGTGCTGAATTGTTCCCGGGGATTCGGCGTTTACAAGGCCAACAGAGTAGAAGAAACTTCGGGATCACCGATCATGATCTAAGTCACTGAAACCTGCGAACAACGTGATGATGAAGATGCGCAACATTTATATACTTGGTTGTCGTTGAATGTCCCTGCAGCACTGAGCCAGTCGGTGAAAGTGCCGTTACTCACAAGCGATCCTCGGATGCCTGAATCAGAACAAAGCATAAAAGGGGCTTGGTCCCAAATAAATGGTTGGGGGACAGGAGCAGTGTACAAAACTAGTAGGATGAAGTACTTATCATGAGGAAACAGCGGGGTTCAACCTCGAAGCGAAATAAAAGGTAATCTAGATGTATTTTATTCAATAAGCAGAGTAACGCAGGAAGTTGTTTCTTTCTGGTGTATGAATATGGCCAGGGAGGTCAAGTCCAGAAAGCGCAATGCCAGGAAATGGATCAAACGTATTGTCGGACAACAGTTGTATCCGGCGCCTCATATTGCCATCATAGTGTACAACAGTGAAATCACATTTGATGTCCCCAAAGTCCTCAACTCCCTGTAAGGTGACAGTTGCCGTACTAGTACTACCCTATCTGCCCACATTACCTTGTGAATGTAAATTTACCACGAACCACTTACTCCAGAGTTAGTTTGTTGGTTTGGGTTTAATGAATATGGGTATAATGAATTCGCTTCATCTTCACTACCGTAGACTACGTTCACTAGGTCAACAATGTTTTGGCTGTTGCCGTTGAAAACGCCGCCCAGAAAGTCTGACGCTCGCTGAACTTCTGAAGGTCGACTGGAACTCCCGCCGACGTACGTTCTCTTTGGCGGTTGTCGAGCGGTTGTGTTGAAGGCTAAGTCACAGCTAACTCCCCGGCGCCTTCACTTGCTGCGCCGTAGTCTGCTCATTAACGGTGAGTGGTTTAATCAATGAAGACTGTTTGCAGACTTGTTTTCTCATTACGACTTTCTATTCGCGTTAACATAAGACTGGGGAAACTTTGAGCGTACGAACTAAAGAGCAAGGGATAGCTCCACGACATGCCCGTTAGGTTCACTGTTAACGGCGTCTCTAATACAAGCAGAGGTTTACTATGAACGTCAAGAATGATCACAACTCTTGCTGCGGCTAAGTGCAATCCAACCCAAGGAATAGCGGTTACGCCAGCACATAATGTGCAGCCTATCACAGTTTGGACTAAGGATCAATACTAAGATATTCAACTTAAGTTCTGCCAGCCGTGTCATGTTGGGGACATTGAAGGAGGTACGGAGGCTAGGAACGTTCAGAACGGAATCAGTGTGTTGATGGAGGATATCGCGAAGAAAAAGGAAGGAGTCCAATATCAGCTTCTGTAAGTTTCAAGTTGGTAAAGTAGCTGGGCGGGGTGGACTGAGCCGAGCCATATTGAAATCAGCTTGGCAGCTTATCAACCCCTTCTGCAAACCTTCTGAATAGGCTTGTCTACCGGAGGATTGGAAACTGGTTCAAAGTTGAACCATCTACAATGTAGGCAGCGAAGGTTCAGCAACCAACTGCAGACCGATGAATGTTATATCTGATACCGAGGTTCTTCTATGGAATAAAAACAGAGAAAATTATGGCACTCATTATTAACAACCCTGCCGTTCCTGCACACCGGCCGAGGTTCACGAAAAAGTAACCATGTGTCACTTACCTTTTGTGGTCTCTCCCTGGAGTTATAGATGGCTAGAGAAGGGAGTAAAGTTTGAGGTTTGCTTTCCAAACTTCCTAAGATCTTTTGATTTAGTAACTCATCGGCTACGTTTAAGGCCTACACCACGTAGCACGGCGTCCGAACTGCTTGCATGGATCACCAATTTCACGTGTAAGCAAGAAGTGCCAAGTTGATACGGTGATTGGAATGCACTGAAGTCCCCTAGAATCCGTTCCGTTGCTTTCATTTATACTTATCTCTTTAAGCAACATAATGATATCACTACGTCGCCCGCATTGCTGAAATGTGGATGAATTAGGGATTGTAGACAAACCATCCAATCTGGATAGGTTGCATCTCTCATCCGTCGAATGGAAACTACCGCTCAATGTGGTCAAGTGGAAACAGCCGTTCGGTGATCAGATCAAAAATTAATAGACATGATTTAGAACTCGAATGGATCGTACCATGTTGATGAGATAGGTAGTCATAGGGGGGCTTGAATGTTCATTTCCTGGTTGAAAAAGAGGTCGGCGGGCAGTGTGTGGAGGCCGCGTTAAAGACAAATGGAGCGTTAACCCAACTGAAGAAGACGACGTCGAATAGACAGCCTTCCAGTATATACGTGGCTGACCCGACCATGTTGACCAGGTGTAGACCTGTTTTTACTATACCACCGAACAACCGAAAATTAGAAGTTTGATGAATCAAGCGCTTCCGTGGGACTCATTTTATCATTGAATAATGAGCATGAATGAGCCAAAAGCGGCTTTTTTTTACTGCAGTATATATGTCAGACTTGAGATTGGGTGGTTATAACCCGTGTGTAAGTTTGGCTTATCAGGGCTAGTTTAAAACTCAGCGGCATTGAATTGCTACGCATTCCTGTGGTGGTTACTTTCCGCCCTTACCCATTTGTGATGCATTACGGTCAATTGAATTTAAAAAAATTACACTTTACTGCATGGTACACAAAGTTGTTTTTCTCAGACAAAAACTCACCATACGCGAAATACAAAAAGGCCAAATATTTATCCAACGGAAGGTATAGGATGTCTCTTATAATGCTACTGTTCACGCCGACACGCAAGTTAGCTAGGGAGACAAGAAAACGGCCGCTGACGAGCGCATAAACCGGAATTGTGTATGGTTCGGGTTCGCGCCACACAGTCATATGGCATGAGAACAAACAATCGGACTGCACGCATCATGCGATCTTCCTTAATAGCTCCGGTACATCATGCAACTATGAAATTATGGAACTATTTTACACACCGTACGGCAGGCTGGCCGGTGAAAATCCCCCGGTCGTTGCAATACCGCTTTGAATATTTACATAATGTAACGCCACTCGGGTTTCTATGACGCGCTTTTTACGGAGTCAAACTTTACTTATTAAAGCCCCGTCCGCCATAAGTTTTCTTGATCCGTGTTGTCACTCCACATGTTGATAGACAGACACGAAAGTATGCGCTGCTTTATAAGGCACGTGTTAGGCCGCGTCCGGAACACTTGGTGGAGGTATTGAGTCTCTCTCTAGTTAGTGACAAAGGAATATGAAACCGAGTACGAAGCAGGCGTACGGGCTAGTTTGTAGAGATCAATGAAACAGCTCGGTGATCAAATTATTTAATAGTTTGCCAACTATTTAAGTCAGCAACGGGCTACGCGTAAGGTGGTGGTCATTTAAATGCCCTTCCCGATACCCAGCGGCGGGAATGACAATTTATCTTCAAACCGTTAATGAGAAGGCGCTCGTGGAGACTGGATTTAATACGGCTCTAACTGAATCAGTCTAAAAACGTTTAACTCACTTCAAATATGAAGAATCTGGAAGTACTGAACAGAGAGTATGACCGTTCAACGAAATGGGCAACTCGGCACCGCTCAGCAATGGGGACAATAAACGGAATGGAGTACACTCAAACAAATGACCAGTGGTCGAATAGGGGTCGAACCACTCTTCGGCGATCCAGGAGCACTAAGAAAGAAGTTGCTCAAGAAAACATACAAAAAAGTGTCCGAGTTTGGCATTTAGAAGCTTACAGGGTCCAGAATGAATAACAGTAAAGGTGATGGTTGCAATAGCTGAGGGCTGTCAGTCTATCGATCGAGCCGAATTCTTCCGTAGCAGCCAAGATTTTGTAAGGCAAACGGTAAATTTTCCGCCCACTGTTGTTTTAAATAGTCATTATCTGGCCTTCGCGCGCAAAAAGTCTCTCCCATAACGTAGCAATTTGAATGGGGGCGACTGACTAGTTCGATGGAATTAAACAATTCAGGAAAAATTTGGGCTTCTGATTGCACAATCAGTTTCATGATTGTCTTTTATAAACTCTATGGGAAATCAGATGGAACGGATTTCAACAGATCCTCCACTTCCATGCGACATTGAAACGATTAGATTGTACCGCATATTAGGGTGCCATTTTCTCCGGTGCTATCCGCAGGAAAGCACAGATAGCCACATCTTGTGGAAACATAGCCGGGAACATCGGGTGCAGTATTCGAGCAACTTTAAGGCAACACTGTTCAAATTTGACATAGGTGTAGGATTTGTCGCCGAGTGTTGCTAATAATATCAAAAAGGGTAGGATAAACCACTGTCCGAAAGAAAGCAAAACGACTCACCAGCTTTAGCTAGCCTACCCAGCCAACTGACCAAAATATGACACCAAAGAGGAGCTGCGGTAGATGAAAAAGGTATGCGTATTAAATGGACGACGTGTGGATATAAATAGAACGACTCACTGACAAATGGAAGTCCGTAAACTTGAATAGGCCACTACACAAGAGAAAAACAGCCCGAAGGGGTAGGTTCAAACGTTATCGGATAAGTGACTCCACACATGGCAGATGTTGAGTGTTGATGGGTCGACAGATACGCGAAGCTAAAAAAACGTTCACCGTAAAATTACGTCGCCAGCCAGGAAACCACACAAAAAGACAGGCCAGAGACGGCACTCGGAAACTCTCGTCAATAATTGTTCCCAGCTATACTGCGGTGAGGAGGGTTTCAAACAAGCATGTAATGAAGTATAAATGAAGGCGGAAAGTTTGAACGCTTGCAGAAATTGAGCTTGCAAGTCAATCAAAATGTCAAATAGTCAGTTTGACGAAAATCTGGTAATTATGATTTTTGCAGAAATTAGTTTGAAGGTCGTTCTGAAGGGAAAACGGTCATTTTGGCGCGAATCCTTATTTTTTTACCATTTTTGGACATGTTAAAATTGAATTTTCAAACAAGTTATTGAAGGCCCCTCAGTTACAACGAAGCAGTGTCGATGAGAAACTTGGAATACAGCCAACAATATCAAAAAGCACTCGTCTGGTGTTCGAACGTTCTCCCACTATTTGCGTGAAAACAACCCATTATTGGCGTTAGTCCACCTTGTTAAGTATAAATGCGCACATCGCAATTTTCGAGATGAAATACGCCATTCTCCAGCCGGACAGTACTCATTTTTGCGACGTTTTGACGATATCGTCGAAACAGAAATATACGACAGTACAATGCTTTGCATTGCATTTCAACAAGAATACCAACATATTCGATAGTGAAGCGGTAGTGAAGCTTTGAGATTTCCTGTCGGTACGATATTTGTAATACCTCTCCTTGTTTGCAGAACTTTAGGTGGATACTGGTTGACGAAGCGCTGTTGTTATAAACGATATTGTTATTCCCACCTTCGATCTATACGGAACTGCGTGGAACTAGATTACCATGTCCCACCCTATGGCCGAAAATCTTCTAATCGTTTTACCGCATTGTTTCCATTTAGATTGAGGTCCCATGGCTTTCGGACGAAACAGTGTACGAAATTACATGAAGTGAAGCTGACTGCCAATCACAACTGCCTGTCACTGCCCACCATTCAAAAGTTGATGCTTAAAAGACCAATTATCAATCGCAGGTGCAGAAAAATAGTCCAACCAACATGACCATCAACGAACTCAGAAATGATGGTTGGCATGTGCCACAAACACTTCAACCACCAGTTCCTCATCACTTCTCCCATGTGTTCGTTCTCCATGTTGTTCATGGCAAGTCATTCGGAAGGAGCAGCTACCAATATGAGCGCATGCTACAAACTCAGACGTTGTTCGCAGCTTAAGTCAGTCGATTAGAGCAATTACTGGTATGAACGTATACTGCATCCTCAGACGTTATTCATGGGCCTAATCAACCGGACTTTGCCGGCAGTTTCATTCCTCAGTTATACCAGAATCAGCAATGTGTTGTTATGAATCCAGGTCTATTATATGATGTACAACCCGTCTGTGTGGTATAAGTTAAGTAGCAGTTGACCAATGTTCCACCGATTTCTAACCTACGTGAAATTTAATGAATTACTTAAGACTGTACAATCGGTCCGACGACATCTACATTTCCAATATCTTCTAGAATTTTAACAGCCACATGTCTAAGCTCACTGTGGATATGGGCGAACCTGATGATTTTTGGTCATTCCTTACACCAACTGCAGACTTTAGTGAGAGCTGCCGGTAGTACTGCTAAATTTTAACCTCGCGGATACTGAATCTTCAGAGCATCCATTCCCAACCCCTTGTGGCCAATCAGCAGTGTCATTGAAAGTGAATAAAAATGCAACACAAGTGAAAGGTCAGTGATCTGTTGACCGCTGTGTTGACCCCTCCAGACTGTTGCAGACAGAACCCATTCGGTGGACATGATACAGAAATCTGCACTTATTTCACGTTCGAGGAGATGTTCTACATATTTTAACGTAATCCGATCCATTATCATAAACATGTTTGACTCTGATTTATTCAAAGGAGAAAGTCGCGTGATACGAACAACAACTGAGTATGCAATGTTTGCTCACACTGGTAGCTGCTCCGTCTAGTTGGCAGCAACAGTGAGCAACATCTAGGCATGCAGTATGTGTTTACGTTCATGGCTGGTCCGTTCGTTTGGGTTTTACCATGAACAACATTGAAAACAAATATCGCAGGGAAATGAAGGGACACTTGTAACTGAAGCGTTTCAGATGTATGCTAATAATCCTTTTCAATTCTGCTGAATGCCATGTTGACAAGAATATCCCTCAGCACCGCGATAAATAATTAGCGTTGTAGACATCTGGTGGAGACTGGTTGAAAATCACACCTCCCAGTGATCGCGGGCATCTCGGGTTAATCTGTTTCTATAGAGTGTTTTGTAAGTAGGCCACGCCACCTCAAATGAGTCAGAAATGATGAAGTATAGAGAACAGGATGAATTTCTGGAGGGTTCTCAGTGGCACATGGTGACACACGACGCCGCCTTATATGCACCGAGCGTTCGAACAACCATGTGATAACATCATTTTCAACACTTTCTGGGAACGTTTCGTCGACCAATATCTGCGTTAAACCCGGCAGAAGTAGAAGAAAGATACATATGTCCCACAAACAACAAAGCGGAAAACCTTGTCATACATGTCTAATTATCAAACATGTAGGTATTCTTCTTAAAGTACATTGTCAACATCGTACGGTTGCAAAATTTCATCGAGCTGATAGCTTTAAAACGCCGCGAAACTGAACGTTTTCGAATGACGGCATCACGTACTCCCCTTGGTAATTGCAATGAAGTGATTTATAGGATTTGAAGAAGTGGTCTAACGCTTATAACGGGTTATTTTCACAAAATTGTTGAAAACTGTTTATCACTAACTTTGTACGCGAGGCACTTTTCCGAGGAATTTCAGCGTTTTCTTAACAAATCTGTTTGCCTACGACTGTTGGATCATAGGCGCTTTGCTTAAAATCTCGCATATATTTTTTTAAATGTTGAAAAACGATTTGCGCCAAAATGACGGGTTTCACCTTGGAACGACCTTCAAGCAAGACAGCAATGATTGCCGACAGGCGCTAACAATGGGTACAAAAATGAACTACAGAACCTCATCGTGAACAGTGAACATCACACTTGTAAGAAGATCATTTGGCGACAGCGAAATACAGGAAACGTGATTGGCTGACTTGTCTCACAAATAAATGTTGCAATTGGCATAAAATACGTCGAGACGTGGTTGCGCGCGTTTGATATCCTAATTCGTAGACGCTGCGTTCACATCAGTAGCTGTTATGTCAAGTTGGCAAGCTGTGGACAACAGTGATAAGTAACATCCAAGCGAAATCAAGATAAATCTCTATTTGAACGGTTCAATATATAGTACACTGGTATTCTTCAATTTAGTTGAAAGACACTTCGATTATACTGTTACAGCCGTAGACTCGGCCAATCTGACCTCCAACGTTGGCACTCATCCAGTAGTCAAATGCATCAATGACACGAAGACTGGACGGTTGTAATTGAGGTGGTGCGAGTGCAGAACAGCATTTTCATCGGAGAAATGACGAGCATAAAGGGATTAGCCATCATAGAGGTGGACATCGATCAGCATGTAAGTGGCAAGCTACACTGAAACATGGTCAATAGTCAATAAACAAAACATCCCACACGTTGATAATGATGAAGTGAGATTTTTACTCATGTTTACACCATACCATATGGACCGTAGGTAAAAACAACCACGTGGCAACGTCAGGTGCAATCGCTTTTAGAAATGACCTATCGTCAACCAGCTTCCACCCAAAATACTGACAGGGAAACAGACTAACCATATAAATCAGATGGATAACTAGTTCCTAAACGTGGTGGAATAGCTCTCAGTTGAATTCACTGTGATAGTTGGTATGAAATGCAATGCGGACGCAATGTAGTCTGAAGTCACAAATTCATTTGTCGCCCGAACCACGCAAAATGGAGCGATTTTGTGAAACGGGATTATGTATTTTACAATAAAAATTCAAATGGAAGCATTTTCAGAACTCAAAATCGATTACGAAGGACACTATGATACATTTAACAAGATGCAGAACACTAGACAAACATGATGTGCTGCCTACTTCAACATCAGTCCAAATATCAACGGAGGCTTCACAAAATTCGTCATGGTACACAACCACCCAGGCGATGTAATTGCAGCCCAATGCGATGACTCAATGCGCTGTCTCACGGATGAAGAAATCGATTAGATTCGACCGTGGTTACTCAATGGTCCTGTTTACTTCGATATTACACAACGCATCTGGCAGCGTTTTGACCAGGAGACAACAACTAAAGATGTGTATAATGTCCCAGGAAAACGTACGTCTGTTCGTCCGGCGTGGCAGCATTCACAGAGCTTGGTATGATGGCCAAGAGACAGCCGGACGACACAACGTTCAACCACTTGCTAGACAAGCTTCGGGAATTTGTTCATAATTGTGGCCGTAGTCGATTGCCGTCTTACTGATCTCGATAAAACATGGAAACACGAACGACACTTCCATGGTCACTTTGGACCTTCCAAAGAGTCAGTCGGACGATCAAAGTGTTGAATCAAAACCATCAGCTTCGACCCCGGCACCGGCAGCGCAATCCCCAGTGGACTTCGTAACGGTCCAACTATTTTAATACTCCCTTATGCCAAAACGTCAGAGAAATCTTCCAGCACTACCGGCGATAGTAAATGAAACGAAACCGAGACCGAGTTCAGTGAAATCAGTGGTACTAACGGTGGAACTGTACTCGGATATTTACGGAGAATGTGGACAGATAGGGTAGCTGGCCGTGGATCAGCGTATTAACAACTGGATCAAACGTCAGTTCTGCCCCCGATTGTATCACTGAGACTGCGTCTTCACACCGTTCTTCAATCAAGGACTGTATTGCACGCGATGCTAGCAGCAGTGAGCATGTAAGTGCTAATAACCTTGTCCTAGCGGACAGTACGATTGGTGTGAGGTATACGGCAGTGAAACAATCAGGTATGTTTTAAATAAAATCCGCCAACGAATTTCAAATTTAGATCCATCGCGGAAACCAACCGCCTTTCATCGTGATACGGCAGTCAAACCGTGTTGGATGCCCAGCTGACGGGGTTCTGGTAAATCATTTACACAAAAACGCTCCGCATGTACAAGCCTAACAGTTGTACGTTTTCCACCCTTCCAGTTCGAAATAAAGAGGATAAATGCCGAGGAGAACATTGGTTACTGAATAGAATCTGTCTGGAAAAAGAACCATATAAAATGTTTGAACACGAAAGAGAAAACAGAATTTAATTGTGAAGTTCTAATGTGATAATGACTGGATTAGGATTCAGCGATTCAGCGACTGATACACGGGTTCGAGGCAGAACCCCAAGGGTCTCGGATCCAGTCGGTTTTTCTTGTTCAATGTAAAGCATGCGTCTGCTGATCTAAAAGGCATTCTTTGAAAACGGGATGTAGCACCGCTCTTGTGGATAACAGTAAATATCATAAAACAAACTAAGATTACTCGCATAGAAGGATTTTTGGAGAATGTGAGTCAAGTAATGTTTTAAAAAGGTTGCTAGGAGCACCATTGACGACTTCAGCAGGAGACTGTTTTAGAAGTTAACAACCCTGCATGAAAAAACTGCTTTCTAAGAAAGGTCCGAGGACGACGCTTGAAAAGCCCCCTAATATATCTTCGCTGACCGTCATCATTCGCTACAGTGAAGAACTGACCAACGAGGCCTACTCTAAAGAGGAAGTGTGTGAAGATTAAAACACCGCGGAGCCGTCGAAATTCAAGTGGGTGTAGATCAAGAATTTCAAGTCGAGACTCGTACGTGACACTTCTTAGGCCTGTGATTAGTTTGATGTTCTCGCGCTGGACACGCTCAGCAGCCAATATATCTTTCTTCAGGCAGGTAAACACGACCCGATCAGTGTACTCGAACAGCGGCTCTATAAAAACTTCGTACAGCGTTTGGAACGCTTTCTTGTCTATACGGGGAAAGTGCGCTCAATCATCCTAAGAGTAACAAACCCTTTTATCGCCGCCATCTCATGGTGATACGCAAAGGATAAGTTAGACGACAACCAGATGCCCAGATCTTTCTTCAGATCGATTTTCATGATATCTGCTGTGCCGAGTGCACTATGAATCACGAAGGCATTGCCAGAACATCCACCGAGTGACATACGTGCGGACTTACTTTTATTTAGTGGAAGACTCCGGTCGTCCGACCAACGCTTAATCGCGTCAAGATCATTCTGCGGTCCATTGAGATCAGTGGTGTTTCAGATTTTGTAGGCCATCGGCATATAGCAGAGCGTTGCTGGAAATACTATCCGGAAGGTCAT
>JTDE01008573.1:9556-22997 GCA_014338405.1 Paragonimus skrjabini miyazakii | reverse complement strand
TAGTGCACTCGTCCGGTACTGGTTGGCCTACGGATATGTATTGAACCAACGAAGTCCCATATGTGTAATATATCTAGTTAATATAACCTAATCAAACATTTGATAGTGGAACAATTTGTGTGACGTACACTTTAATGCTGACAAAGTGATCTATCGAATGAACGACATCGAACAACATCTCCTGCACAAGCACTTATAACTGCCCCATGCATTTGTCTTACCTGACGGGCAAAGCTAAATAATGTCTTATGCTGAAACATAACCTCGCGAACGAAGTCACTGAGAACGAACGCGTACAAAATTATCTATTTGGAACCTGTAGGAAATGGGGGTATATACTACCTCCGGTTTTCTCCAGCACAGAATATAGCCGTTGGATCGCGAGTTCCTGGCGTCCTTTCAGGTGACTGGAACCGTTTATCAGATAAAGTATCCATCAGCTCTGAGGTCTACAAGATAACCATGTGTACGTCTGTTCAATGATATCAAGAGATAAATCACTCCAGGTTATGTTGATTCGCGCTTTCTTGGGCTTGTATGCAAGCGGCACACCGTCCACGGACCGGTCTAAGGCGACGTCATTGATGGGTGCAGTGGAGGACCTCTTTCATATTCACTAGAGGAGTGAACCTAAACGGTTCTCAGGAAATCATGCTACCTTACCTCATCCTACTTCCAGACTGTTTTCGACCTACGGCTCGTTTCGTGCACAAAAATGACATCGACACACTCCATGTACCGCCGTAGACACTCCTAAGATTGCAATAAATTGTGAAATTCACGTTTCTGAAAAATCGCCTTGAAATCTACAATATAATCTGTCCTAAAAAGAAAACGGTATTATTGCTTAACGATATGATGAATAACTTCAAAATTATTGCATATATCAACATTAATTCTGCACCCACATATTAGTGCACAACCGTTGTCAAACACAAACGTTCAAGACAACAGCAGCCATATCGAATTTCGAAAGCAGCATACGTTAAGTTCGTTTTTAATTATCGGTCAAATAAAACAAACAGATATCTATCAATAGCACTTTGTTTGGCGTTTCTAACTTCTGCACCAGGTTTGAAACATTGAGTTTCTATCATCCAGTTTATCAAGACGGCAAGAAGACATACATTGCGAGATGCAAGCATTTCGTTTATTCTCATCAGTCGAATATAATACATTCAGTTATATAGGTTAAACGCATGGCGGTAAAACAGTGGAATGAACGAACATCAACATGGGAGTAATCAGGGTTCACTGCCACGGTAACGAAATTGATTGCGTCAGCACCTTTCGCCAACAAAGGACCGGTGCGTGACGCTTGATCAGCAATGCCTCGGAGAACGCCAACAACCTAGGGTTGCGGTTGCGCAATAGGACAATGAACGAAGTGACAGGGTCAACCAGATGACCTGTTGCGATTAAGTGTTTCGCGATCGAAGACGCCGGGTTTGTGTTCGAGTTTTGGCATACTGACTCACGTTGACTCATTGTTCGCACTAACCACTTGGGGATGTGCTCCACCTTCCTTTGTCGTAAATTTCGGTCCGTTCTGCCAATGTATGAGTCACCGCAACTGCAAATGAACTGGTAGATAACATGAGAGACAGAGTTTTCCGAGAAAGAACGATCGGGGCAGTGGAGACTGATCCTGCGGGTGGAAAGCAACAAGTGCAATTCCGCTGCGGGATATGTGCGGTCAATGGCTGATTTCAACTTTCGACTTACATCGGTAATATTGTGGTCACCTGTGTAAGGAAGGGTAATGGAAACCTGCTTCTTCGGCACTGATTGTGGTTGGGGGGTAGCCAGGTAACAACATCAGTAAACGGAATATGTGGTGAAGTATTTCTCATCTACGGCAACTGAAGAAACCATGGCCTACGACCAGGATTCATATAAAAATGCAGCACGCCAGTCAACGGAATCGTAGTGTAATCAGTATATGTACAACATAACGATAGCGCACAATCCTCCGTTATGACCTACAATCATTACAGTGTGGGTAACTCAGCTTTACTCAATGATGGTTAATGAAGCCACGTCACCTTCCACAATTCAGGCTATATTCCATAACATAACAATGTTTCAGCGGTTGCCGTTTGGAACGCCGCCCAATCAGTCCGACGCTTGTTTGAATTCCAAAGGTCAACTGCAGCTTCCATTGACATTCATTCGTCATCTATGGCGTCTGTCATGTAGTCGTGCTAGAGATTCTCTCACATCCATCCCCTGGTATCTATTTGTTGCAATATAATCTGCTTGTTATCGACAATTATGTTATTTAGTAAAATATGCCTCCAGATTAACCATGTTTTAGTTTCGATTTTCGAATTGTTTTGGCTGCCATCTGGAGAAGCTTCGCGCATGCGGGCCACAGATCTAGCATCAAGATTTCGGCCAGCCCTTTCCATTAATTATTTTTACTGCCTTCTAGAATTTATAACAATTTCTTTTGTACCCCAATTTATTAGTTTTCCGCGTAGTATTTTATGTCAAAATAAGCCCGCCAGTTGTGTCTTCTCTGCTGTATTGGACGTCAAATGCAGCCAAGAATACACCAATGGCGTGCTTAGTTTTGGCACAAAATACTTCGTAGAAAAATAATTACTACAGTATATCATGTTCGCAACCTTATAGAAAGCTTAGGTCTCATGACACAACGGTTTTATCAACGGAAGTAATATCAGGTTCTTCGCATTAACACACTCAAAGTTCAAGAGGTGGGCATTATTTCTATAGTATCCAATTCCATTATATCCGAACACCAATTTTGCCGTTCAACGTAATTTCATTACTTCTTTTAATTTTTCGTTAATGGTCGTGCAAGTGAACTTATGTGCATTTCTTGCTTAAGTTTTGGGATGTTAAAACGAAAATATTTCGGCGACAGTATTCAAAGATGTTTGGAAATGAAACATGCCCTATAAGTCTATCGATAGGACTGAGCGTGTTATTGCTATGGTGTAGAAACCAGGTCTGGGTTTGAGTTATATACATCTTCGGTTACTATAGCATACACATAATTACCACAACTGACGTTGGGGGTAAGTTTATCACTTACGATGAATTTTTACAATTTGGAAAATCTGAACGTCCACTTAAGTTTAGGGGAAATCGAAGGTTACTTGGAACGATTTGATATTTGGTGTATGACCCGTAAAGATATGACCGCGTTTCTTCACGGCTGTCGGGAAGTGTGCGTATGCCCAGGTTAAAAATCTGACGATCCCCGATTAGCCTATTTCACAATCGTACGATACTTCTTAGCATCTGCTACTTTGGCATGGTCAGCCCGTCAACTTTGGGGCTGCGGAAAAAGCAAAATGCTTTACTTTAATCAGAAGTGAAAATCGGGAGTTTTATGCGTTTATTATTCTGCTTCAGACTCAAGCAGCGAGGCGTTATTTTGATTACCAACTACAAATTCCGCTGAGGTCGTTTCGGTACAAGTTGTTACCAGTGAAGGAGTCATCTTTCCAGCCTCCCAGAGCTGTTCATAAACACATTCAGGATGCAAAGTTTGCGGTGAATGAAGAATCAGCTGTGATATCTAACTCCACCAGACCTATGGAGCAAGCACATCAACAACAGCGGCAGTTCGGAAGGGTAACCTATCAGAGAAATATGGAAGTTGAAACACGTCGTTCTACTTCAAATTCTGTCCAAACTGGGATAACTGTAAATCATGTGGTCATAAATACATCCTCTACGTGCATGTCCATTTTGAAATTCAAAATATCATCAATTCAGCAATATAGGTCACGTTCAGGTCGCCTGTCGTAGTTCGCGGGACGCTTATTCCAGACATCTTTAGAAGAAAAAATTCTCTCACCTGACATTCAACATATTACTCTTACTGTAACTTCCACTAGCTCTACTGAATCCACGCACCGTGTGACAATCATTTTCTGTAAACGGTGGTCCCAAACATTTCTTCACTGTCGACACCGGTAGTGGGGAATCTTTTATTTCTGTTGTTTGCCTGAGGCGGCCGGAACCTTCTGTTATGTTGAAACCTGCCAGTATATCTGTTATGAGTATTACTGGACATGCTTCACCTATTCTTGGCCAGTGTAAATTTTCACTTACAGGTACGCAGTTCGTCACTTATACATGCTCTTTTTGTCGTCACTTCCGTCCCATATCCTTTGCATCGGCTGTTGAATATTCGAAAACTGAAAATTCTGTTTCTGAATCTGTTTCAGATTTGAATTCAGTTACTGAAGAAGCACCTGCAGTCGGACCGGCGTAGACGAGAAATTCTGAACATGCGAAGAAGGATCGTCATCACTACAACCCGGACTTTTATTTGAAATGCGGTAGGTGTGTTGGTTGTGATTCATAAGGAAACATTGTGCGTTATAGTTGTTTTACTGAATGAATAATTACGTTGTACAAATAGTGATTACTTAACGATTTCGTTGACTTGCATGCTGTGTCATTGCTACTGCGTAGAAACTTACTCTGGGTTTGAGTGAAGTATAATTCCGTTTACTATTACGCATTATAAAATACCACACACACCAACACTGACTTTGGTGTTGTAGATTTGTACTGACTACATCCACAACATCTTGTAAACAGGTACAGTGGTAACAATAAGACATATTTCACGTAGCAGGGAGTTTCGGAATTTGGGTACGTCGAAAGTGATCTCACTACAAAATGCAACCTTTGCTCCTAAAACCTGTCAGGATAGCGTTTTCCCCCAAAAACTGTTATCAATTTATCTGCAAACTGTACCACCTTCTAAACACACTGGATAACCCTGCATAATTGTGGAGCCCGGGTCTGTACACCATTAAGAATGTGCATCCGATCTGTGGCTTTGCAAGTCGGTTTGAATCATTCCGGTTTCTGGTTAGACAGAGATTAGCTAAGTCTAAACAACTCATTGATAGCTGTGGAAGTGACCACCACGCATTAAACTGCGTTTTAGTTCAATCTTCATTAACAACTCCAGACATCAAATCCATTTTACCGGCTAAACTGTACAGAAACTTTGAGAACCGCGCGCGTCTATAGGTTCTGAACAATCTGTTAGGAAGTGGCATTTAGACGTATTCGGTAGAAAATCTAATTTATGGAATCATTCAAGTACTGTTTTGAGACAGCTCTGTTCGTTGACCGGGGTGTTTAGCATGGACTACCAGGCCCGTCGCCAGTTCAAGCACGACGATTTAGAAAGGAAGGGGACAGCAAATGGGATACCACTCTGAGATGTACCCACTACAGAGATGAAACTCCTGCAGTCTGCTAAGAAATCAAATAATAAAAATGGTGACGACTGTGATGGCACCAAAGAAAAACTGTGACCGGAACTGATGGGTGTGATGCTGTGTACAAGTAAAACGGAAGGCCTCAAGAAAAATTGAACGATTTACTGACAAGCCGAGGCTTGTTAAGTTGAAAAAGTCACCGCACACAAAAGAATGACAACACTAGAGGGTAGGTGTGGACAGTGTGTGATAAAAGATTCCACACGCGGCTTAAGACGTCGGAGCGTTGAACGCTGGTAGGCCTGCAAATCCGTGCAGGTGAAAGAAGTTCACCATGTTACTAATCTATCGGCCAATAGTCCACGAAAACTAAGATAACAGCAGTGGTGGGCTGAATCCACAGTTCAATGTTCTAATCATTCTCATTGAAAACTGATGTTTTTAAAACAAAGGTACAGGTGTAGTTAACGAGAGAGCGTATGCAGCAATTACGAATAAAAGTTGCAAAATATGACTGTCAACTGCGAATAATACGCACCCAACCTGAACTCCGAAACCTCTGCTGGGCAAAATCGTTCATCCAGACAAACAACTGATTGAGGACGCCAATCCATGCTCTCTGGTGAACCGGATAACGATGATATAATGATCCCAGTCGTTTGCTGAAATCAGGTTACCAGATTTGGAATTTCCTACCTTTGTCCAAAAGTGTTGTAGCTTCGTCCATGAGATATTGTAAGCTGAACAGACATGATTGCCTTTCATGGAGGCATAGGTGTGCAAAGCTGAAAAAATGTTTTCGATCATATAGGAGGAGACTTCCTCTGCAACGCGGATTTCCCGGAATTTTCTTGTAGCACCTTTTGGGCTCACCAGCTTGTAATTTTTCGCCTGCTTCGTGCGCCGCCCATCGGAATGGTGACATTGATGGCTGTGCACTACACTTCGGGGGCCCTTCCTCTCCGTTGAATTTTTGGAGAACTGCCAAAGGAGATGTTATAGAAGGTCCGCTAGCAGCTAAGTTATCCTTAACTGTTCGCCGTCGGCTCTTGCATACCTGTAAGGCAAACATCCTATGGACTGCCATCCAGCTCTCACCGAAATGCACTTGCGCCATTTGATAGGGAAGATTGGTGCTGCTAGATCCGGTGCGACTATTTTACATTGTTTCTTCTATGAACTTCTTCGCAATATTCAAGGAGACTAGTGTTTTCGTTCACGTGTGACCGTTTCACCGCTCTTCCTCAAGCAAGCTCTTGTGTTTTGAAAATCTGTGACTCAAGATTGCTCACACGATTAAAAGTGTTTCGATGCCGTTTCTTTTAGGCGTCGAGCCTGTCTCAAAGCGGTACTTTGTGGCGAGTCGTTGATCAATACTCGGGTTCAGAGCAGGGAGATGGAATCGCCCGGATTCAATCGTTTTGTTTTGTTTGGTGTCAAGCGGATGTCTGTTGACCTGGAAAGCAGATACTGAAACCAGCGTGTAACATCGCCCTGGCAGATTATAGTGAATCTCAAGGGCAGAGCAAGACCACTAGTCTGTTTTAAGTAAATAAGAGGTCAGTATTGTTCAAAACGAGTTGTAGGAGAAAGACTGTTCCACCGGTCCATAACCCTGTAAGAAAAGAACTGCCGCCTAAACTGTTTGGGGACGGAGCTAGCAGCGGTACCTGGTATGTAATTGTCCGCCGTCACCATTCGCTAAGATGAAGACCTGTTCTACCAGATCCACTTTAAAAAGGAAGCGTGCGAAGATTAACTCACAGAGAAGCCGTCGAAGTTCAAGTGGGTACGGTTAAGACTCGTACACGATTATTTTAGTAGCTGCGCAGTAGAACGCTCGACAGCTAGTTTGTCCTTTTTCAGGCAGGTATACACAACCTGGTTAGCATACCGGAGTCTTACATAAACCCTGCACATTGTTTAAAACGCTTTGTTGTGCATGTGGGGAAAAGGCGTTTCACCATTGTAAGAGTGGCAATTCCCTTTTTGCTTCCATCTCTTGGTGATGAACGAAGGATAAGTTAGACGATATTTAGATGCTCGGATCTTTCTTCGGATCTTTTTTCAGATCGATTTTCGTGATGCACACTGTGCAGAACCCACCATTAGTCACAAATTCATTGTCAGAATCTCCATCTAAAAACTTACGTGCACACTCGCCGTCATTTAGCAGGACGCTCCTATCATCTGACCGGCGCTTGATCGCATCAAGATCGCTAAGCAGTGCACTAGAGTCACTGACATTCCAGATTTTTAAGTCTTCGGAGCATAGAAGAGTGTTGCCAGATGTGTCCAGAAGATCTTGAATTTAGATAGGAAACAAAAAGGCTTAGCGTTTACCTTTGGGGAACTCCGCAAACGTCGGGGAGGGAAACGAAAGATCTAATCCGGTTTAAACTCTTAAAGTTATAATAATATAATAATAATATGTATTTCTCAACGCATTTGTGAGAAACACGCTCGAATGTGCGCGATCACGACAGATAATTACATGCGGTACAAAGCAACAAATGGATATATAACAAGACAAACATGAAATCTGTTGACAAAAGAAGACGTAATCAAAGGGAAAATAGTCACAGTTTACAACGTTCGAATTACACATAATGAAAGAAGGTAGTTCGTTTGTTCCACGGATTCAGTCCAAAAAATGAGATGTTACATTAATTTACCTTTTACAAGGTTAGGTAGAGACGACGTTTCAAATATTTGAAGGTCAGGCGGGGAAATACGTGCAAATTGATCTTCAAAGGATTTCGTCGTTATTTGACGTAATTTCATTCGGAAAAATGTTGATATAGTTCAGTTTTGGCGAACGAGGACGGGAAGTTCCAAAATCGGGTGAAAAATTGAGCGGATTTCAGCACAGGACCTCGATGATTGTTGGAAAGCGTCAAAAAGTTGAAAATTTCACTAATCGCTCGGCCAATATGGGGTTTTCAGCGCCCATTCATCGTGAAACCTTCTCCTGCATTACGGATGCTCGGGGGAATGGGAAAAGAAACGCAATGTCATCTGTCATCTGTCATTCTGTCATCTGAGAAAGTAGCAATCTAGCATAAAACATCTCCCTGGACATCATAAGCCTCCAGTTTGTCTTTAAGGGGTTGAGTGAGACATAGTCAAAGTCCTTGGCGAGATCAAAAACGATGACATTTGAGATTTGGCCATTGTCTTTTACCTCCGTCAGACTGTCTATAAAGATCAGCACAGTTGTTATACATTTCCCATTAGGAAGGAAGCCATTTTAAGCGAAGGAAAAATGGTTGTTCCATAGGAAAAACCCAAGAAAAACGCCATTCAATGAACGCCCCATTACCTCGCACGGAATGCCAGTAACGCTGTTTGGCTGAAAACTATCAGAGAAGTGTCAGTCGCCCGCTTGGCAGGGGGGGCGTGACTGTGACTTCTTTTGATGTGCTAGAGAGAATGTCAATTCACATTGTCTGTTTAGCCGGTTTGTACAGTGGTTCTGCCGAGCTAACAGATGCTTCTTTGAGTATTCTAGGGTAAATATTGTCAAGACCTACTGCACTGTATACATTAACCTTGAATAAAATGTCTTCAGCATATAACACAGAAAACTCGGCGAAACCAAGCGATTACGGGAAGTTCGGCAGCGGTAGGATTGGTTGTCAGTTCGACGAATAGCTCAGTCACAATTAAGCAGTCATATGAGATCTCCCCCTGGGCGATCGCGAGGTAAGTGCTGAGAGGGGGTTATCCTGGTCGACCCACATGCTTGAATAGAAGGTTTTGTTCACCCGAGCTTTCTGGAAGGCCTTTCCTATTACGAGTTTAGTGTGATTGCGGATTATCCTCCCACGCCCATTTTGAACACTGTCGAAAGCTCTTGAACCTTCCCGGTTTCCTTTAGGCTTATGCTTTGAATCACTGAGAACCGTTATCAAGAAGACGATGTATTCTGCGAGGAAGGGGTGGCCGATAAGAAAATATGCACAGTTTGTGCGGCATGGGTAAGTCATCCGTTTTCTGACTTGTGCTTTGAAATACACGGCAGTTCAGTTCCATGAAATCATAACCAAGAAGGATTGATACTAGATAGTCTCTTGGGCCACTAAAATCCGTCTGATTGATAGTTCTAATTGCGGACTATTTTCTAGTCGTTGTTAGAAAACTAGCGAACGGAGAATAGTCCTTGTGTCCAGGGTGCGGCCTGATGACCACTTTGCCTACCAGGTTGCCCTCACCAGTGATGACTAGATTCAACAGAGAGGGAATCTGGCCAGGACCGTACCTCATCGGAATAGTGACATGCAGTGTTCGCGCTCGTTGTCGTGCCGATACCGATGAGGATGCTGAGAATCCGCTTTCAAATTACTCAGGAAAAGCCGGTGCCCAGTTTATCTTGGGTGAGTTGAAGTCATTCATAATAAATGGGTGACAGAAACTTCAACCCAAAGAGGTTTCCTAGGCCAACGAGATAAGCTTCATCGTTGGAAGTGTCGAATGAAGGAGAAGGAAAATTCTCCCCCCCCATGGGCATGAATCATCAACACGCAAAGTTGGTTGAAGCCACAGAACGGCATATTTATCAGTGAAATTCTCGAACAACCGTGAGGGTAAGGAGGTTCCGCTTGAGAAAACTTGCAAGCCCCCACTCTGCCTGGAACGGAGTCAGCTCTACTGATCGAGTATCCTGGAACATTCATCCACTTCACTGATATCACCTGTAAACCATATCTCAGTGAAAGCAAAAATGTGCTGTCAAGTGTGATGAATTAACTTTTGTCTTCCGGCAATATATTGAACAAAATCAGACAGTTAACATACATGAACTTAAAGGCTATGTGGCAGTTCCAGAAATACAGAAATGAAGTAACTGACTGAGCTCAGTCGATTGGCTAATTTTGACGCAGCAACAATAGCACCTCGAACTTTCCAAATGAGGCATTTATCTTTCTAATGCAATTAAACATCTTATTGTTAACAATATATTAGAACAACAGTGCTGAAAAGTAGGCTTGGTAATAGCCAGCACATCCATCAGAGTTAAAATAAGGGTCAGAATTGTCACAGTTTCTGCGTTGCATATTTTTGAGACGTTTGGACCCTTCCAACAGTGTTGGTTCGTTCCCAAAAGCATCTTCAACCGAGGGACTTAAACTTGGAACAGACTCAGAAACAGCTGCACTAGTAATATGCACTGCAGTAGTAGATATATAAAAATGATAAACAAGTTGATCGATGTATCTACGGTGGGAAGGTCCATCGCCTAAATCAGATACGTGACCCATTTGAGTACCCGGGTTATTGGGCACAATTCTTCGAAATGACCGGAGGTCGCTGGTTCCAAACTGAGCATGCTGTTTCGGATAACTCGGTATTTGTATAGCTTAGTTGGATTGCACCTAGTTGTTGAGTGGTCAAAATGTCCTTAGTGCATCAAGAGGTTACCCACTCCATTCTTTAGGTCTTCAGAGTTAAATGGGTTGAAAGACTTGGCCATAGGTTTCACAATACGCACATACATCTCACCGGCACCGTTGAATTGAGAATATTTTGGTGCGGTGAGCAGAAGTTAACATCCAACATTTTCAGCCACTCTTCAAACGTCTGCGTGGTGAAATGAGCGCCAAGGTCAGTGACCAACGCACATAATACTCTCTACCAGAAGAACGTTTTTTGCAATACAATGAGAGTAAAGTCCGCATTTGCCGACAACGTAAAGTAAAATTCGAATTAACGTGAATATGAATAAAGGATAATCAAAACAAAGTGGTTACCTAAAATTGGACTAAAATGGTCAGCGTGTATTCGTTGTCAGACATCATAAGTCATTGACCTGGGTGTCCACCTTGTTGGTCGCCATTGCGCCTTGTGTATACGCCGGTCACAAACTTCAGAAATGTTGGACAGATGAGTGTTTAATTCTGACTACCAAAACGTCAGGTGAGCCCATGGTTTCATCTTTCCAATTCTCAAATGACTGGAGTGTCTATCATCTAGTGCAGCGGGTCGTAATGTGGGAGAAATGGCAATTCTTTCACCATGATACAATAATCCTCCGGAATTAACAGAGAGTCAACCTCGGCGTTTGTTAAATTAAAGACATCTTTGCCAGACATCACATTTCCAACCGTTACGTAATAAAGTCAACATTGCCTGATAGTATTTTTGGGTGTCACGAATCAAATCATAATGGAAGACTGGCAGTGGCCGAATCAATAAACAATCTGAGTCGCCATGCTCTCCGGAGTCAGTATGCCGAGATGAATAGCCAGCATGAGAAATGAAGTTTGCGATACAGCTCTGTATGTTGTATGAATACACAGTCAAAGCAACACCCCCATCGCTGAACCATGGCCGCAAAAGACTTAGAACAAGATCTGCTAGGATCATAAATTAATTTAATTGCTTCATGATTACTGATTATAGCGCACTGAACGCCGAACAAGTACTCGTGAATTCTGGTGTTCGTATGGCGAACTGCTAATATTTCCCGCTGTGTTTGATCATATCCACATTGTGTTGAACTGAGGTGTTTGGAAATGCAAATAACAGGGCGGTCATTTTGTTCTATCACAACCCCAATACCAGTTAGTGACGCAGAAAACGCAACTAATGCTGTGTCGGAGGACAATAAATTTTACAGAACTAGGAGAGTTCGTTAATTCAAGCCAGTCCAACCAAAATTATTGTGAGAAAGGTAAAATAAGGATTTTGCCTTATCAGCGAAATTAGGGGTAGAACAAGAACAATATTGAACAGAACCCATTAGAGAACGAAACTAATCAAAAGTATTTGGAGGAACGATTGGGATCAGGAAGATAATCAGTTCCATCTACAAGAACCTCTGGATGTACCAAGAATGTTTTCGGAAGAATTAACAGCAACGCTTATAAAGCAAAAACGTCCAAGGAAAGCGTACAATTGTCCATCGTGAATAGGCGTGGTTGACGCATACACAATAATATCATCCTTGGTAGATGGAAACACCCTCTAGATTGGCAGTAATGCCGTTCATAACATCCTGAAATATAACAGGTTTTACATTCTGATCGAAGGACAGACAATTGTAGGGAGGCAATCCAAAAGGAGCATTGGTGGTTGCCAGAGCAATAAGAGCTTCATCAGATGAAATCTGTAGAAAAACGTCCTTTGACGCAAGCGTTGGAAAATATTTTGAACCATGAAACTGCTACAATGCCCTCCAGTTTAACGGTGGCGCGCCCCCTCCGATGAAGGATTTGGTTGAGCGTGAGTCAATATTCACTGCAAACTCGAAGTTTTTTACCACCACGTATAAGCAGAGTCACAGTGGGTGTACAGTTGTCTTCCCTGGGAACTAACGAGATACAGTCAACTCACTGCCCATGCAAAATTGAGCGTTTCTGCGAAATGAAAGCAGATATTCAATCATAAAACTTCCGGTGGAAGCATTTGCAGAACGCAAATTCCGTTATGAACACCAACACGATGCCTTTATTAAAAAAATAGACCACCTTTCTTAACGAAAGTGTGAATATGAGCGGTGTTTAGGTATGGCCGATTGTTATCATTGCAACGCAACTACTACACTAGATATAATCTGCACACTTGTCCTGATAAATGCACTTTAATATCCCACGAAAAATTTGAAAAATCCCTTCTCGCACACAAATGGTCGTTTTCTACTAGGTTAGGCATTGAAACACCACACCGGTGAACTACAGAGTTGTTACACCAAGAACTGTGAAAAAGAAGACTTTGATCCGTAAGAGATGGATTGCGTGTGAGCAATTTTTACCACATTTATGGAACTCAGAGTTTTTAATCGACAACTCGAATGAGAATGTTCACTGCCGTGACTTGCGACCTTTCCATCGTAGGGAAGCATTTGAATCAGGTAAGGATTGATTATTAACATATGCGTTGCGAATACGTCATTTTGGATTGGCGCTCTTGTTGACCTATTGATCATCTCACATCGGTGCGTAAAACCGTCGGTTCATCTTTCACACTTTTTGATATCCTAATACAGTTTGCACAATGTTTTAGTTGATTAAGAAGCCGAATTCGGTAGTGGTAAAACTTTTGTTCCAAATGACGCATTTTTATTCTAGCGATAAAACGGTCACGAAGTTGTGTTTGTAGTTGGCTTCCGAAATTACGCCGAGTTGCCTGAGTCTGGATTTCGTAGATGTCTGATATCCTAGTATTCTTTTCCTAGAACTTCCGAAATTTGGCTTGTTCAGCTGTTCCAAACTTTACAGGTT
>JTDE01008570.1:0-11779 GCA_014338405.1 Paragonimus skrjabini miyazakii | reverse complement strand
AAACTCATTTAGAAGTCGCTATTTGTTCCATCGTATGGCAACTATGGACAACTTAGAAGAGTGAGTCAAAACTTTGTCCATCTACGTCTAAGGTTCAACCAAGATATTGCGCTAATCAGACGCACGGACCCGAAGTTTACGAACTATCTAATATGCAATTGGCTTTATATGAAGCCTAAGTGGGCCAACCATGCACAATCAGACGTTTTTCACTTCGGAAACCGAACAAAAACCGTCTGGAGAATGCCAAAGGGCGACTTAAGAAGCGCACTCATCCACGGAACCACGTAGCCACCACCATCAGTAAAATTTGGTCCCACAGCGAGTGGCTAATACGGGAGTTCGAGATGCAGTGCACCTGTGGTTGTGACCGCCGTGAGGTGGTTGGCGTCAACGTGTACGTAAAAAATATACCGTCTCGGCTGACGGCGTTCGCCGGTCAGTTAGTGTTGAAGCATCTCGGAACTCGTGCTTCCCTACTGCACTGTGAACACCAAGACGAGTTCAAGGTAACCGCACCTTATGTAATATAAATTTGTAATTTCGAGTGAGTCATGAGGGTGCACAGTAAACTGTGGACATCACTGATGGCACGTGTGAGTGCAACTTCTACCGGTCCATATGGTTACCATGCATTCACATGTTGTCCGTCTTCAAAAAGGATTTCTATCCATACAGTGAGTTGTTGTTAACAAAAACCGCATTTTTTCCAGGCCGCTTCCCAATCCATCGACAGTGGCTTGCGGAATACAATTTGCCTAAAAGCAACATGTTTCGCCGAGAGGTAACCGTCGCTGTTACCAATCCATTTCAACCGGATTATAAAACGCAGCATCAGGGGTTGTCGAAGCTGCAGGATTTGAATCCCAGGACTGGCAGCCGTATTTTCAAGGCTATTATAGCTTATGCCCGAATACAGTGAGCAGTAATTATGGTAATCAGATCACAGAATAAAACTCACATTGCGCCCGAAAATCACCTACTGCAGTCGTATCTACTTGCCCACGGTGTCTCTAAATACCTGGTGTTCCCAGTTCCACACGGTGTTGATTATACAACCTAACATGTAAGTCAACTGTCATCAAAAGTTTAATGGGTTATTGAATGCGCAATTTACAGAGGAATATAGTACAACTTATATTGTGCACGTTTTCCATTCTTTTGTTGCTAAAACTTTTTAAATTAACCAGTCTAAACTTAGGCTACCTCGCCAATGCATTTTTCCTTCGAAATATCACAATTCGTTAACGTCCCTGATAAAAATGTTTAGCACATTAAAACAAACTTTTTTCCGATAGCAAAATGAGCGCATTTCCTGTTTTGTACTATATACTCCTTCAATCAACATTCAAAATATATCAAAACTCACATGTTACCGGTCTACCCAAGAGAGCATTTACTCCGTGCCGATAGGTTTCAGTCCATAGCCTGATCGGCTGCGTGTAATCGGTAGACCGTGAACATCTCTGTTATCTTTTAGTGAAAAAATATTTTGGTGCTATTATAATTGCTGAAATTTTGTGACATGTTGCAGTTTCTAAGATCTCAGAATTGTTTCCTGGAGATTTCTTTGTTTAAATCTTCTGAAGACGTAAGCAAGAAAGTTGCTGTAGTTAAATGGCATGGGGATTAATGGAAAAACAATGATAAGTTGCATTCTACGTTACTTCGGAGAATTGAAGGTAAAATATAATGAAAATCGATGTAATAGACGTGGAAACACACCCTTCTATTTGAATCTGAACGTAATTAAGCAGGAAAGTGTGATTATAATTTTGACAATCGAACTGTTGTTGAAACATGAATACTAAGCTTTCTATAAAAATACAAACATGAGGAACGCCTATAAAGCTATTTCAGCGTAGGACAATGCACAAAAATGCGACAAATAATTTGCGTTTTATCAGTTACATTCGCCATACTTTACCATTCGTTGTTAACTTTTCCATGAAATTAGGATGTACGCTGGAATAAAAAAGAAGTGACCTGCAAAAAAACCCCAGCTGGAGAGATTACAACGTTTATAATGGCAACTGTGTAGTTCGCCGGTATTGTGTGTTGAAAACGGCTACTTAAGCGCGAAAAGAGATTTTTCAAATTTTTACTGAAATATAAAAATGCATATTACGGGACAAACATATAGATTTCATCGAGTATAATAATCGTGTTTCAATGAGAAAAAACCGCTATACCAAAAAATTGTTCAGATTTGCACTTTTGTTGAGAAAAATGTGTCGCCGTTTTTGTCAACAAAAGCATCATGTTGGCTTTCCTATTCGATTTTACGTTCTAAAAATGCTTCCATCGGAATTTTTGTGGTAGAATACATATTTCTAACCTGCAGAAACGCTAAAATTTGCGTGGTTTTGGAAATGTAATTGAGTTTGTAATTTTCGACAGCGTTGCATTTACACTGCATTGTACACGAAATATCAAATTAATTCCTAATTAAAGCTATTCCGCCGCGGTCGTTGGTTAATTATTCACCAGAATTTTATGTTCAACCCGTTTTCTTCAGAGAAATTTTGGTGGAAAATTGTTTACGTTATCGCCTGGTTGTTTCTACCTACAGTATGGTGTAAACATGGGTAACACGTCCCACTCCACCATCAACAACGTGCGTATTGTTTTGTTTATTGCTTACTGACTATGCTTGAATGTAACTTGCCATACGTACGTAAGTCAGTGCTAACTTTTCTGAGGGATACTTCCCAACTTTGATGCTCGTTAAGTCAGTGCTAACTTTTCTGAGTGGTAACCACCAACTTTGATGCTCGTTAGTTATCCGAAGAAAACATTGATTTCCATTTCTACAATTTCAGCTACAACCCTTCTATCTTCGTATCATGTACGCTAATGATTTCGACGTCTGTTGGCTTATATTTTCGCCGGCCGCAGAATTCACTGACGAACGCCAGTATTTAATCTCATTTTTGGTCAGAACTGAAGGAGATCACTATAACTTATCCCCAGCGGTCCAAATAAACGTTCATTCTGATTTACCCCGTATTGTTCTTATCAACGCTGATCATAGCCTAAGTGAACTGGACGGAGCAGCTACTAGCGTGAGCGCATACCACATGCTTAGGCATTGATCATAAACTGAGTCAACTGGTTGGAGTAGCTACTAGTGTGAACACATACCAAATACTCAAACGTTGATCATAGCTTAGGTGAACCAGACGGAGCAGCTACCAGTGTGAACGCATACTACATACTTAAACGTTGATCATAGATTAAAGGAATTGGACTGAGCAGCTACTAGTGTGAACGCATAAAACATACTTAAACGTTGATCATAGCTTAAGTGAACTGGAAGGAGCAGCTACTAGCGTGAAAACATACTACATACTTAAACGTTGATCATAGATTAAGTCAACTCGTCGGAGCAGCAACTAGTGTGAACACATACTTCATAATAATAATGAAAATAACAATGGTATATTTCACAACACATCTGTGAGAAACACGCTTAGATAAGCGTGATCAGTATACACATGGAAACGTGAAACGCATACTGTACTCAAAATTGTTAATTGTACAATACACTAATTGTGAAAATGAAGTTACAAAACGGACATAATAATAGGGGAAACTTCTAGCTTATGAAAAAGCATTTAGCTCACTTGCTCCTAAAACGATAGTTCTCAAAAATTTTAATGTTCGATAAAAAATGCTGAGTAGTTATATCAATTCTCGCTTCACAAGGTTAACGTTGGCCTTATGTTAAAGGTCATGCCAGAAAAAAGATTTTCCAGGATGGAGAAAATGAACAGTCGAAGGATTTCGCCATTATTTGATGTAGACGGTTCCAGAAAATTATGTAGAATTTTTTGTGAAGATGAAGGAAGATAGGAGGGCCCCAATTTTTGCGGAGAAATGGACGATCTTCTGGACTGGACTTCGTTATTTCCTCAAAATTGACGAATTTTCACAGACCTCGTGAATTGTCCAACCAGTACGGGATTTTGATTGTCCGGACGTTATGGAATGTTGTCTCGCGTTATAATTCATCGTGAAATCGAGAATGAAAAGCAAAATTACGTGATAAACAGGAGAACGTGAAATGATCGTGTGAAGCATGGCGAACAATGGAATCTGATATTTTCTGACCAAACCTTTCATATAAAATTTATAATTTTGTATTAGTTAATAAAATGTATATCTCTAACAAACTGTTGTTATCGAATAACACGAAAAAAGATCGATTCATGGCTTTATCTAGTATATGAATATAGCCGAATTCCGAAGTCGATTTAGTATATACGGGTGTTATGTGGAATGGAAAAGATGTTTAGCAACACGGGAAGGTTGTCAGATGGTCTGTTGGGATAGGAAGATGAACGTATTTGTATGTAATCATATGAGGCGAACAGGCTAAGTTATAGATATATTTTTCAAAATATATATAAATATATATTTTTTCTTTTTCAAAATGTTATATATATATATTTCAAACAGTTTTAACGTTCACAGCTATTGCATAGTAGTCGATAACTGTACATAAACGTTGATCATAGCTCAGGTAAACTAAACGGATCAGCTACTAGTGTGGATGTATACTATATACTTAGGCGTTGATCATAGATTATGTCCACTCGTTGGAGCAGCAACTAGTGTGAACACATACCTCATAAATAAACGTTGATCATAGCTCAGGAGAACTGGAAGGAGCAGCTACTAGTGTGAACGCATAAAACATACTAAAACGTTGATCATATCTTAAGTAAACTGGACTTAGCAGCCACTGGTGTGAACGCATAATACATACTTGAACGTTGATCACAGATTAAGTCAAATCGTTGGAGCAGCAACTAGTGTGAACACATACTACATACTTAAACGTGGAACATGGCGCAGGATAACTAGACGGAACGGCTACTAGTGTGAACACGTACTTCATACTCAAACGTTGATCATAGCTCAGGTGAACTGGAAGGAGCAGCTACTAGCGTGAACGCATAATAAATTCTTAAATATTGATGATGGGTTAAGTCTACTCGTTGGAGCAGCAACTGGTGTGAATACATACTACATACTTAGGCGTTGATCATAGATTATGTCCACTCGTTGGAGCAACAACTAGTGTGAACACATACTACATACTTATACGATGATCATAGCTTAGGAAACTGGACTTAGCAGCTACTGGTGTGGACGCATAATACATACTTGAACGTTGATCATAGCTCAGGAGATCTGGAAGGAGCAGCTACCAGTGTGAACACATACTACATACTTAAACGTTGATCGTAGCTCAGGTGAACCTGACGGAGCAGTCACTAGTGTGGATATATACTACATACTTTAACGTTGATCATAGCTTGAGGGAAATGGACTGAGCGGCTTCTCGTGTGAACGCATACTGCATACATAAACGTCGATCAAAGCTTAGGGGAACTGGACTGAGCAGCTTCTAGTGTGAACGTACAATACCTACTTAGGCGTTGATCATATGTAAAGCCTAGTTGTTGGAGCAGCAACTAGTGTGAACACATACTACATATTATACGATGATCATAGCTTAGGAAACTGGACTCAGCAGCTAACGGTGTGAACGCATAATACATAATTTAACGTTGATCATAGCTCAGGAGAACCGGAAGGAGCAGCTACTAGTGTGAACACATACTACGTACTCATGCGTTGATCATAGCTCAGGTGAACTAAACGGAGCAGCTATTAGTGTGAACACACACTTTATACACAAACGTTGATTATAGCCCCGGAGAACTGGAAGGAGCAGCTACTAGTGTGAACGCATAATACATACTTAAACGTCGATCATAGATTAAGTCTACTCGTTAGAGCAGCTACTAGTGCGAACACATACTACATACTTAAACGTTGATTACATCTTGAGTAAACTGGACTTAACAGCTACTGGTGTGAACTCAAAACATATAAGTTATCACGTAATTTACGGCCTGCTTTCGTTGATCGGGTCAGAGACAGCCTTCTTGTTTGCATACCTCGTGACCTAAATCTAGTCCTGAAAAATGCAGAACAATTACTACGGCAACCCCATCATCACACACACCCTAACCACCAGTGCTGCTGTTTGATACTCTAAACATGATGTACAAACACGCTGAATGATTTACTTTTCTCGGGTAGTGTACTCGCCCGGCGCTGAAATGTTATTAACATCAGGCCACACAGATGACCATTAGTCTGACAGCCGTGGAGTTCTTGGGATGGCACACCGGGATCTTGAAGGAGGCATATGGATGTGTGTGTGCGATGATGGGGCTGTCGTAGTAACTGCAGTGGGCTCAACATCCGAATGTGATGCTATGGATTCCGTCGGAAGGTAATTTCTTTCAACTGTTCTGCATTTTTTAAAACTGGATTCGGGTCACAGGTTGTGCAAACAACTATCAGCGGAAATGTTAACCGTGTAGGCGACATTATTTCGTTCGGAAAAATTCCATATTTGGAAATACCCGTGTTACGCTAGAGGAAGCATTCACAATTTCGCAACATTGGGCGTTCTAGAACAGCAAAACATTCACAGCGTTCATGGTGCCTTGCCCTGAGAACAGACGATGAACAGTCAACTTATTATTCCTCATCCGAAGACATGTTCGATTAAGCCGATCATATTATTCAATTCTTTCGCTTTCCGCGGACCAACATAGTAATCACGGACGAATGGAGAGCCTACAGAGCTTTGGATGAAATAGCTCATTACGGGCACTGGACGATCAATCATTTAAAAAATTTCGTGGATCCTGAGAACAGCATGATGAACGCGAAAAATATGGAAAACCTATGGTCCCTTGCTAAGAAGCACTTTCATGCAATATCTAAATCAAACGAACGGCAGTTCTAGTCACACTTTCAGATCTATTGGCGAAAACGAAAATCCTGGAAACATGATTGGCAAACTGCCGTTAACCCTGCCTCATACGAAACTGTTGTAAATTATATGATATACGTTGACATTATTGCACGCGTTGGTTATTCCGACTCATGTCTTGCGCTGAGATTGGTAGCTGTTCCGTCCGGTTGACTTAAACCATGATCAACGTCTAATTACGCTGCATTTATTCACCTTAACAGCTACACCGTCCAATTGATTTGAATTATGCCAAACTGTGCTCCACGCTTAAACAGTTAAAACTTCTTTGTACATTTTTCTTACTTTACGAGTTCTGCCAAACTGTGCTACATGCTTAGACACTTATAACTGCCTCGTCAATTTGTCCTACCTTACCAGTTAAGCCAAACACATGGGTGGATGAGTGAAGTCACTGGGGACGAAAACGTGGGAATAGAGTCTTGAATTGTATTTGATAAATGTGGATAAATCTACAAATATCCTGTGCTTTTTTCCAGCACAGAATGTAGCCTTCGGTTTTCATGTGTTATAGATGTCCTTCCGGATGATCGAAACCGTGTATCAGATGAAGTTTTCACAAACATATCGTTCATCGCATCTGATATCTGCAAGGAATCTATGTATGCATATATGAAGGAACTTACTTTCTTCAATTATATCAACGGAATAATCGTTCCAGG
Source organism: Paragonimus skrjabini miyazakii (assembly GCA_014338405.1). Taxonomy (NCBI): domain Eukaryota; kingdom Metazoa; phylum Platyhelminthes; class Trematoda; order Plagiorchiida; family Troglotrematidae; genus Paragonimus; species Paragonimus skrjabini miyazakii. The sequence continues at coordinate 4,255 of JTDE01008570.1, read as the reverse complement.
TGATGTTGATTCGTGCTTTCTTCGACCCGTTTGCAAACGGTACACTGTCAGCCAACCGGTCTAAGTCGACATCCGTTGTGGTTGGTATACGAGACTTGCTTCTCATAAACACCGGGGGAGTGCGAACAACGGCTGAAGTAGAAGGAATTGACAAAAATAAGAATTCGAAGGATGCAATTACTAGGCGACTGAGGTTGAAGCTGTTTGCCACGGAATAGACACTCGTTTATGTCTGCCATTCGCACACATTTGGAGTGGAAAATCAGCTGATCGGCACCACACCAATAACTGTGCATCTGTACGGGGTCACCACATTGTCCACATGGCAATCCTGTTTCAGGCTTCTTCACCCACCTCGGTTGCACACCGCTTGCAGCTGAGCCCATTGGGAAGTCGTATAAAGGTAAGCCCGTTTTTGCACGTTCCACTATCCTACTGGCAAAAGCAATGATGTCGTTTAAGAAAAGAGTTTGTCTTTTAACAAATATGACAGACGAATTTTGCTCACTTACATGTTTACGTACGGCACCACGTACATAAAAATGACACAACAGGATGTCGCAACCGAACCTCACGTGTTGCCCTCGCTTGCACAGCCATCTTATCCATAGCAAATGTTTTCACCGCAATTTGATCGCCCATCATTTTACGAAATATTTCGGAAAGTCTACGTATTGAAGCATGTTTTTCACTACGAACGTACCCGTATATCACGGGTCGGCCATGTTCCATACTGTCTGTCACGAGGAACTGATATAACTTCAAACTTCGAAGGTGTGTGGTAGTATACAATGACATACTTTGGCCTGTTTATCCTGTGGGGGCATCCACATTCACAACATGCGAGAAACGTCGGAAAAGTTCGACCTGCGTTCGCTGGGCAAAGCAGATATGCATATGTCTGTTGCCGTTATCTCGAACAGTGCGCACCACAGCTATTGCATTAATCTCCGACAGCACTTCTTCGAGATTCTCCAATGTTCCGTGACCAACCTTACGTAACAGACTCACTCGACGATGCACGCTCCAACTCGCGGCAGATGTTTCTACGGCCAGCGGTTATGACAAACTTCCCGTGAACATCCACCACATACTTTTCGGTGTCAGCAGTTGGTGTATTGCAATGAAACAGACTCCTGCTTTCGTTCTAATTCACCGACGGTGAGTCCACGATTCATGGGATGGGAATCATATAGCAGACGATTGAGAGGGTGGTTGTGTTCCAACTCGAAAAAGCTCACAACCAGATACGCATCCCGTCGGATCACATGAAATCGTGGTCTGCAACGTTTGTCGGGAGAACTAATTTGTTAAGACTAACAACAGTTAACCCATTGGACACGTCACACACCCCGGCATACACACCTACGCCTCTTGTACGTCGTACAACGGTAATAAATCTGCACGGTTTTCAGGAAACCGTGCCATTTTAACTTATCGTACTTCAGGGCAGTCTTCGACCTACGGCTCGTCCCACGAACGTTAATAGCGTTCACTTCGTCCATGTACCTCTGAAGACACTCCTGAAACTATGAGAAAGTGCGAAATTCGCGATCTTCAAACATCGTCCTGAAAGCCGCGATATAATTCATCTCCTACAAATAAAAAATAAACATCTGAAAATAAAGTAACAAACAAGTGACAAGCATGAAAACAACCCCAGCATTCTTGTGTTAACATTGCCACACGCAATTGACCGCAACAACAGCAGCCACAACGATTTTCGAAAAACCATTCCGAATAGGGTAGTTTTCAATTAATGGTCAGTTAAAACAAAGACATATCACGTACGATTCGATTATATAAGTTATGGTATTGTGCCAAATTGTGTATTACAAACCTTATAATTTCGATCGTTAACATATGCTGTTCAATTCTAATTACGATTGGCGTCGTGCTTTCGCACTAATCACAACGATGACTGAAATGGATCGCTTATCCACAAATTCAAATTCTCGAAAAGTGGAGGATTGTTTCGAGAGGTTTGACATCTGATGCCTCAAAAAATCTGATTTAGACAAGAACAAGAAGACTGCTTCGTTTCTACACTTAATCGACATGGAAGCCTAAGTTCTCGTCAAAAACTTGGGCAATTATCCGTTTCACGAGATTCGCCTTCAAGGTCGTCCAAAAGGTGAAACGGTCCTTTCGGCGCGAATCCTCGAATTCTAAATATTTTTCAAAACTTTAGAATCGGAATTTCAGGCAAAGTACCTACAGTACATCATTTGTAAATAAGCGGCGTTAATGAAAAAATTGAAATACACCGAATAAGTCCAAAAGTAATTGTTTGGTGATGAAAACATTTTCCACCATTTTCGCGAAAATAACCCGTTATTGGCGTTAGCTCACTTTTTCAAGTCTTATAAACGCGATCGTTGCAATTTTCGAGACTAAATACGTCGTCCTATAGCCCGAGACTGCTTCATTTTGCGGCGCTTTAAAGATGTGGCCGAAATGAAAATATACGACCATACAGTGTTGGCATTGAATTTCAACAAGAACACTAACACATTTGATAGTGAAACATGTATGACAACATTCCCAGCTTCTTTGTCCATACGATATTCATACTATTTCTCCTTGTCTGCAAGATTTCAGGTAGATACTGGTTGATGAGACGTTGCTCTTAGAAATGGTTGAAAATGACTATCATATGGTTGTTTCCATCTTCAATGTATATGGAACGGCGTAAGAAAAGGGTACCATGTCCCACTCTCTCATCGAGAATCCTCAAAAGTAAACTATATTCACTCTACTGCATTGTTTCAAACTAGATTGAGGTCGCGAGGCGTTCATACGGAACAGCATACGGAAGCAGATAAAATCAAGCTGCCTACCGATCACCGGGAGGTATACCTCTTAGTCAGTCACACTATGGTGTTTAGAACGCCAAGTGTCTATCGCGGTGTGTAAAAATGTTCCAATCCATATGACAATCAACGGAATCAAAAATTATGATTTCCATGTACCCCAAACGCTTCCAATACAGGTTTTTCATCACTTCCGCATGTGTTCGTTCTCCAAATTGTCCATGGTATGAGTGGTTCGGAAGGAGCAACTACTAGAGTGAACGTATACTACAAAATCAGACGCTGACCATAACTTAGGTCAATCGGGTAGAGAAGGTACTATTGTGAACGCATACTGCAAGCTGAGATGTTGTTGATAGCCTAAGTCAATCGGGTGGAGCAGCTACTAGTGTGAACATATATTGCATACCCAAACGATATTCATAGCTTGAGTGAATGAGGTTGAAGCATCTGCTCGTGTGAACCTATACTGCATACCCAGACGTTATCCATAGCTTAGGTGATTCGGGTGAAGCATCTACTAGTGTGAGCCTATAGCGCATACCCCTACGTCATTCATAGTTTGAGTGACTCGAGCTGAAGCATCTGCTAGTGTGAATGCATGCTCAGACGTTCTCCAATACCCCCAATGAGAACGCATGCTGTATTCTGAGATTTTGATAGCCTTAGTCAATCAGGTGGAGCAACTAATAGTGTGAACGCATAGTAAGACCCTCACTATGGACCAGGTCAGCGGGACCAAGCTAGCGATTTCATTCTCTGAATAGATCAGAACCAGCAATGTTTGATAATGAATCCAAATATATTGTACTATATACAACTCTTATGTGTGATATAAGGTGGAGAACAAATTGACGAGTTGGTTCGCGGAATTCCCATTTCCGGATATGACTATGAAGTGGTACTTGGCAAACAACTAGGTTCCTACATTGGCGATAGACTGAAAGTGTTGTATACATATATATACTGCAACCGGCTTACTCGGACATGTCTTCAATATTTTCTGCTTATACAATTCATTAAACTGGGGAACCGTTGAGGTGGGGATATAAATGAGGAAGATAGGCAGGCGATAAATTGAATAACCTACTGATAACTACCTATAATGAAACCTAACAGTAGTGACAGCCCATGTGCGAGAAAGTAAACAACAGTGATCCCACACAGTTACGAGGATTCCGTTTGCGCCACAAAACCTTCTGTACGTGCGAGTTAAATAGCTGTCGATTAGATTGACACAGTGATCTGAAATGCTTCTTGGCAAACGAGAATGTCTTCTAAACGATAGATAAGAAATGACGTAAAATAGCTATACCTTTTGGTCTGCCCGGAAGCCTCATGAGCCGAGATGACTTGTGTTGCGTCCAATTGAATGCCAGTGGGAATGCAATTGGCTTATCAGATTGCTCTGACCTTCAAGCGATCGATGACACATGCGGGCA